>WBNM01032341.1:13823-38216 GCA_013399055.1 Ramphastos sulfuratus | reverse complement strand
CTGGAGTACTGTGTGCAGTTCTGGAGCCCCCAGCACAGGAAGGACATGGAAGTGTTGGACCAGGTCCAGAGGAGGGCCATGAATATGATCAGAGGGCTGGAGCAGCTCTGCTGTGACGATAGACTGAGAGAGTTGGGGCTCTTCAGCATGGAGGAGAAGGCTTCGAGGAGACCTTATAGTAGCCTTCCAGTATCTGAAGAGGGCCTACAGGAAGGCTGGGGAGTGACTATTTATAAGATCTTGCAATGACAGGACTAGGGGCAATGGGTTTGAGTTGGCAGAGGGGAGATTTAGACTAGATGTTAGGAGGAAGTTCTTTCCAGTGAGGGTGGTGAGGCACTGGAACAGGTTGCCCAGGGAGGCTGTGGCTGCTCCCTCCCTGGAGGTGTTCAAGGCCAGGTTGGACGAGGCCTTGAGTGACCTGTACTAGTGGGAGGTGTCCCTGCCTATGGCAGGGAGTTGGAACTAGATGATCCTTGAGGTCTCCTATCAACCTTACCATTCTATGATTCTATGATTCTATAGCTATGTGGGGGTTTCAATATGATTTGGACCAGCCCCACACATAAATAAAGTCAGTAGAACCTGTTATATTTCCCATACATGAGGTATTTGTATTCCGTGTATAGACTCTCCAGGACATATCTGCATTTTTAAAGGGGAAACTACATTTTGCACATATATTTTGCTCTGCTGGTCTTGAATCGACACAAATATGACCTGAAGGCTAAAATCAGAGGCTAATTGGCAAGGTTTTGAGAAAGAGAACATTCCTCTAGACTCATCCATTTCTGAAGCAGCCTCACTGCACTGTGGCAAGCTTAGTTTTCTATTTCACCACCACGTGTGAAAACCCTACACAAAAATATGTGTAAATGGCATCATTCCCAGTGTGACTAAATATATAGTAACTGAGGCACAGGAAAGGAGCAGACTAACATCACACAACAGATTAGAGGCAGAGTGCAGTTAAGCTTTTTGGCTTAGCCACATAAATCATCTCTTGTTTTTTTTTTCCGCCTCCAGTCCTGTTTCCCAAAAGTACTGCATGTCAAATATAACCTCCACTATTATGAAAAAGCAGTTTGGTGAAGAGTGGCTTTTGTTATTTACAACTGTTTCCTGTCCCTCATCCTACATTTATCAAAAGACATTAAAATAAAGCCCAAACCATCAAATGTGACCGAGGTAATTTGTTGAGCAGCTGCACCACAAAGGATCACATTTTTTGTGGTTGCTGTGAAGCAAGTTCAAATTGGGAGAGCAGGTAAGGAGTGTGAGCTAACAGGAACAGAAGTCAGTCAGCTACTGCTGAAGTAAACTAGTGAAGGCAGCATCCATCTCTGCAGCTGCCTACACCACTGGCACCAGCGCAGTCTCAAGCATCGCCTCCAACCTCTCTCTGAGGGAAGCCACACGTGGTTTCCCAGAGGCAGCCTCCATCTCTTTTACCTCCTGGAGAAGTTCTGAGCTAACAGCAGCTTTCCCATAATCTCAGTAGCTTCATCCCCAAAATGTCCAACTTTTCTGTCCCACTTGTTCTCCTCACGCCCTGAGACCCTAAACTTCAATTAAAAAAACCAAGGTAAGCTTTTCCCATTTGCTGTAGGTTCTCCTTAGCTAAGGAAGAGGCTTCTGTTTTTCTGCAGAAGAGTTTACACCTGAGAATACTAGATCACTGAAGGGGCACAACAGAGGGGGATGAAGACTCAGTCTGAGATTTCACCCCAGATAGCTAGGGAATCCTTCAGTAATTCAGTCCAAGATAGAGGTTGGGGACTGATCTGTTGGGAGCAGCATTAGAGAGAGGGACCTGGGGGTCCTGGAGGACAGAAGGATGACCATGAGCCAGCAATGTGCCCCTGTGGCCAAGAAGGCCAATGGTATCCTGGGGTGTATTAGAAGGGGTGTGGTGAGTAGGTCAAGAATGGCTCTACTTCCCCTCTACTCTGCCCTGATGAGGCCTCATCTGGAATATTCTGTCCACTTCTGGGTCCTTAAGTTCAAGAAGGACCTCAGGGAACTGCTTGAAAGAGTCCAGTACAAAGCCACAAATATGATTAAGGGAGTGGAACATCTGCCTCGTGAGGAAAGGCTGAGGGAGCTGGGGCTCTAGCTCAGAGAAGAGTCTGAGGGGTGACCTCATTCATGTTTATAAAGAGCAAGCATCAGGAGGACAGAGCCAGGCTCAATGATGTCCAATGGCAGGACAAGGGGCAATGGGTGCAAGATGGAGTACAGGAGGTTGCACATGAACATAAGGAAAAAACTTTTTCCCTGTACGGATGACAGAGCCCTGGAACAGGCTGCCCAGAGAGGCTCTGGAGTCTCCTTCTCTGGAGACATTCAAAACCTGCCTGAATGCATTCCTGTGTGACCTACTCTGGCAGATGATCCTGCTCTGGCAGGAGGTTAGTCTAAATCATCTTTCAAGGTCTCTTCCAATCCTGAACACTGTGATTTGCATCTCAGGTTTCCCACATCTATAAGGTGCAAATTCACATGGGTGATTTCCTTTGTAAAGTGTGTGAGGACAAACTTTGCAACGTGATCAAGAGGCTAAGGAAATAAAGCAAAAAAGACAAAGCAGCTGTTTTGGGAGTTTTCCTGCAAACGTTTGTGGCTGTGCAAACATATTTGTCTTGGGTAAACAGCTACACTTTCTAAGTGTCTAACAGCTAACAAATGTAGTTTAATGCACAAACAGAATTCTGAAAAAGCCCTTCCTGCAGTGTCCTTGCAGCTAAGGCAGTCTACAGAGAGAAACAAAGCAAGGCAGCTAGGGGAGGAGTAATGCATTTTTTACTGGACTAAATGATGCTGACAAAGGAAAACAAAACCAGACATGCTTCTAAATGCTTGAAGATCTTAGGAAGAACGTCTGTTTGATCTAAAACATTATGATGCTTCAGAACTGAATGCGATTAGGTGAAAGTGGGTGAGGCAGGGTTTATAAGAGGGGCAAATACCTGAATTTAGACCAATTGATACCACTTAAAGTTAGCTGGGGTGTTTTCACTTCTTGTGTGCTTGAAAGCACATCAAACAATAGAACAAAGTCTTAGATCAAAGTTTATTTTTAAGTGAAGGCACAAAATGTTTTTCAAAGGCTAAGCAGCTACATGGAGTATTTATGGATTAAAAGGGTTGAGTGGAAGCTCTGAGAGGTCACACAAGCTGTTCCCTGCCTCAAGACGGTATCAGCTGTGTCTCTGAAGCCTTTGGGAACATGTTCCCTAGGTATCTGTTGTGGAGCTTCACCATCTATACTGGGCACTGTTCATCTAACTGAAATTTGAGGTTTTAGGTATCAGGGGCTATGTGGGATTTATTGTGTTTAATAGAAGTCATGTGCCATTCCTCAGTGATGCAACAGTCTGTCAGCATCTGTCACTTAGTAGTAAAACATTTCAGAGACCCAATCCTGTGTCTGAAAATGCTGGAAAACAGGCAGCAGTCAGAAATTGTTGAAGCCACTGCCTGATCATTGCAGTTATTTGAGAAAACCCCAGGAATGAAGATGATCAGAGAGTGGCACTAGCACTCTCTGGAGATGTTCAAGACCCTGCTGGATGCATTCCTCTCTGATTTGGCATAGATGATCCTGCTCTGGCAGGGGAGTTGGACTGGATAATCTCTGGAGGTCCCTTCCAACCTCTAACATTCTGTGATAAACACAGGGACTGCTCTATTTGGGAAGCTCTTCCTCATCAAATACGATGAGACAGCTATGTCAAACAGCAGGAAGGAAAACATTTTCCAGAGCATATTTTTTTCCCCACCTCCCCAGTCCTGTTTAAACACCAGCCTTAGCTGAGCATCTCCACAAGCAGCACGCAAAATGAGCAGCTGTACTGTTGCTTGCTGGTACACCAGACAACAGAGCCAAAGGTTCACCAGGGAGGAAGGGAAGAACCCTTTAAAAATGCTGTGGGCCCAAAGTCTCCATGATGTTTCTCTGGAAAGCTGAGCAAGATGGAAAACATCCATATGAATACAAAAGAGTCTGGCAGGTCGATTCCCCCTCCTCCCCTCAGTAAATGGCAATGTTCTGTTTACTGATGCCAAAGAGGATGAATTTGTGTGCTCACACACCTTGTTTAGTGAAGCATGTGTGCAAAGAAAAAAGTGCTCGGGTGTTAAAATCAGTCAAGAAAATTCACTTAGTTTCTTATCGCTGGAAAGTTTTCTTTGCTGAGCGATGAGCCTTACTCAAGATGCTGGACTGAACACAGCTAATCGACCCATCTTCCCTTGCTTTGTCTTTCTCCACCCTCTTACCCCCAATACCTACTCAAACCTGCTAATGAAGAGCCAGCCTTTTATATTCCAACACTTTGTACTCTCAGATTCACATTGTCTGATCTTCAACATCTGGCAGTAGTGCTTCCACACTCAGCCTAGTTTTTAATACTCGCATGAATGAGTCCTTATGTTTCGCCTAGCCTGGTGACATTTTAGCTGACATGAGTATAATCCATTTTGGATCACCATGTAAAAAAAATTTATACAGAATCTCCATTTTAGCTACTTGCCTTCCCTGGCAGGAATTGGCATTGATTTACTTTGTGATGTCTAGAACTCTTTATTTGCCTGCAGAAGGCTAACATGTTAAAAGTGAGTTTACCTAAGTAAAGCTTTTAGAGAAATATGTCTGCATGCGATTGAAAGCAAAATTTTATACCTAAGTGGGAGGGATGTAAGACTTTTATGAAGACAGTGATACAACCATAGCACCTGTGCTTTTCTCTTTGTTGTTCATAAGTCTCTGAATTAATGACTTACCTCTCATAAGGCCCATTGATTCTTTGAAGAGAATCAATAATGTACAAGACAGCAACACCCAGTATTTAAGTAATCACAATTATTACAGCACAGTTCTAGCATGTCCACAGATTAGTTTACTAAAAAGGAAACACAGTTACCATTTAAAGTGATTAATTAAATGCAGCATTTTTTTCATTGTCTGGGCTCCTGAGGGATTTTGGCACAGGAGAGGGGTACTGAGACAGAAGCAGCCTTTAAGAAAATGGACATAGCAAATGGTAGATCTACTGGTAGCAGCAAAAAACTTCTCAATGTTGATGAATGGCAAAATCTTCTAGAATAGGGAAGAAAACTTTGATTTGCTTTATGAACATGGCAATACATTGACTCATTCATCCACCTATCTGTGCAATTTGGTTTTGAAGTACACAAGCTGATTTGTTAAGCACGCTTTGGCATTTCAGGTAGCAGGTTAGCCTGAAATGTGAACACCATGAAGTCATGAAAACCCACTTCTCTTGCATGTACTTCCATACATTACCATCATGTATGGCCCAAGATTTGGGTCAGCTTATCATTGATGGTTTAGTTAGGATGTATGAAGAAGAAAGAGAAGCGCTTGCTAGATTTTCATGATTCAACAGCCTAATTATTCAAGAGCAAAAGGCAGTGCAGAAGTTACTTATGCAGGTGCATAAGAGTAGTGATCAAGACTTGGTCTAATTTCCATGGCTAAAACCAGTAGGAATTAAAACTCAATCTAAAAATCCATGCAAAAAAACCCATGGAGCTGGATCACCAAGATTTTATAATCCATGAAAATGAAAGGAATGAAGCTTTCTCTCAGCAACCAGCTGATCCTGTCTTAGCACATAAGCAAAGTGTTTACCTTTGTATCTATTGTGTGCATACACACCTTCACCTTTGTATCTACTGCGTGCATACACATCTTCACCTTTGTATCTATTGCGTGCATACGCATCTTCATCATCTTCAAGGGGTGAGTGTCCTGATCCTACAACACAAAATAAAGAACAAACTGCAGCAAGAGAGGAAATATAAATTAAGAACAAAAGAAAGCTTTGCAAAAAGACATGCAGGATTAGGATGCAATGATCTACTCAGTGCCATCAGCTCACGCTTCTCTGAAGCTCAGCTACATAGCAGACCCAGTTTATAGTGAATTTGGAAGGGGAAAATTGATTGGACAATCCTTGAGCAGTGTTGCCCAGTGCCATGTTGAACATGTCAAGTCATAGCTCCACTGCTATGGAAAGCCCATCTACCATGAAGTTGATCAAGAAGAGAAGGTACAAATGAAGGGGCACATGGAAGATTTCACTATAAAGTGGTTCCATAAGTGTCAGTGGCTGTTAACAGCCGTCGGGCCAAACAGCAGAAGTAAAATGTGCATAACAATAAAAATCTTTCTTTTGCAACCTGTGTGACCTTCATACCAAGAACAAAACACTGAGTTACGTTACCTGCAAAAACAAGATAACATTAAAAATCAAAATCACAGTTTGGTATCTTCTGAAGTAGTTCCAGGTAAACAGTTCTGTACTTCTAAAAACCTGTGCAATATTTAAAAGGTTTAAATGAAAGTAGAAACTGCTTTATAAAACCCAGAAACTGTTTGAAGCACCACCGCACAAGTAAATAATCAATAAAACACAGAAGTTAGCAAGAAAAACCTTTAAAATATCCTACAGTCACATCTAAGAACAGCAGCTTCAGAGCATGAAGTCTAATCTAAATTCTAGATAAGTCTTCCCCATGTAGGTCTCACACAAATTTCCCTTCTGAGAAATCTTTCTTAAAGCCTTGCATGCAATGAATAGGTACTAAGGAGGCTCAACACTTTGTTTCACACATGGTATCTCAAAATTACAGCATTTGTTCAGGTCTGAGATCATGGTCCATACAAGATGCTGCTTAAAATTAGGCTACATTAAATAATTCAGGCGCCTCAATAAGCTACTAATTTCATGTTCAAAGCACACGAGTTTTCTGTAGAAATCAAACTCAAGAGATATTAATGGCTAAGGTGATTTATCATGAGGATAAAAGAGCTACCAAAACAACCTCTGTCTCCCCAAAACTATCAGCATCTGTCAATAGATCGCACTTCTTATAACAAACTAATCTGTCCACAAACCAGCAAAACTTTACCTATTACTCTACCAGCCTCAGAGAAACCCAGGAAAGAAACCCATCCCACAGATCTGCAGCTGCTCCACAAGAGTAGCTTTAGGACATGGGGTCTGTCTACAGAAGGGCAGTGCCCTCCACAGTATCAGTCACAGCACTGCTCACAGGGGTTTGGACTATCTGAAGAGGACACTGTTTGTATCACCCCCAACCCATCTTGCCACACTACTGGCACACTGGACGCTAGCACCCAGGACATGAGAGCAGACTGCAGCACTCAGCAGCTCTTTCTGGGAACCATAGGGAAGCAGCAGATGCATGCAGTCTGTCAGACCGAATTCTTAAACCAATACTGCAGTCATGCAAACCATCTAGGGTCCTGTGTGCTGGTTTAAGGCTAACTGGAATATTTTAATAGAGAAAATTATATTATAGGCTGTGAAAAGGAAACAATGGTGATGTCTACTTCACTCATAGGTTTGCTGACACAAATAAAACTAAGAACATAAACATTAGATAAGATAGTCGGGCTTGTGGCGCTCTCTGGGGCACAGTGTCTGGGGCTGTTAGCAACTTCTGGCTTCTTCTCTCCGACAAATTAATTTCACTAATCACTTTTCTTCTAACTCCTCCTCTGGCTGATCCTCAAAACCTTGGGGTAAGGTACAGGGGTGGGGAGAAGGTGAAAGGGTGGTTGGGAGCCCCNCTGAGAGAGTTGGGGTTGTTCAGTCTGGAGAGGAGAAGGCTCTGAGGAGACCTTATTGTGGCCTTGCAGTATCTGAAGGGGGGGCTACAGAAGAGCTGGTGAGGGACTTTTTAGGATGTCAGGTAGTGATAGGACTGGGGGGAAAGGATCAAAACTAGAAGTGGGTAGATTCAGATTGGATGTTAGGAAGAAGTTCTTCAGTGTGAGGGTGGTGAGACACTGGAACAGGTTGCCCAGGGAGGTGGTGGAAGCCTCATCCCTGGAAGTTTTTAAGGCCTGTCTGGATGTGGCTCTGAGCAACGTGATCTGGTGTGAAGTGTCCCTGTCCATGGCATGGTGTGTGGGGGAGTTGGAGCTAGATGGTCCTTGAGATCCCTTCCAACCATGACAATTCTGTGATTCTGTCATTGCTGTATTTGAATTTTTGATGCCCAAACACTGACATGTGAGAAAACTTTTGCTGCACTTCAAGTCTGACTGTATAACACAAAGAGAAAGCTGTGGTCCCTGAGGGCTTTGTGAAGACCTTGATATGTAAATGAACAGCTCTCTAAGCATCAATTATTCTGTCAGAATTTGGAATGCTCTTACCCAATTACACAGTTTGAGAGTTATAAAAACTGTTCTCAGTGTTATCACCCTTAACTGTCCAAAATTGTAGTGTGCAATGTCTTCAGCACATAAAACAATTAGCAAGTGCTTAGAGCTATGTGAGCTCTTGTTTCTTGTCCAGGATAACTACATAATGAAATGCTTTTGAAAGTCTAAACAACAATTGGCCTTAAACATTTATTTAGTACTGTTAACTTGAAATGAGTCTCTGCCCATGGATTTTGACGTCTCCCATTTCCACCTCCTTTTCTAGCTCGAAATGAGAGTCAAGTTGGGCTTCTTTCCTAACAAGTGATGTTTCATTGCTATCAGTCACCACAACAGATCTGCCTTGGGTAACCACAGGAGAGGTTATCCTTGTGCTACCCTAAGAGGTCTCGATCTCACTTTTCCAAGGCTTTTTCCCACAGAGAGCCCATAGGCTGACATTGGAGCCTCAGCAGGGCTGCCAGAGCCTGTGGAAGCTGGAGGCACCAAGGGCAGTTTGTCGTTCACTGGCCCTGGGCCACACCATGGAGAACCAACCTAATTCCAAAGAGCTTGGCTGGCTCTGGGAGGAAATATCTACACCACCATGCCACCACCCCAGGCACTGTGGCACCACCTCACACAGAGGTGCCAGATTTTATCCTGTCTCCACACGCTTCTTCACACAAGCCTGGCCCTGGTACTCTCCCACCTCTCCATACTCCCCCACCCATGCTCTTCAGACAGTCCTATCCTTATGGCAGACCAGACACAGCCACATTATGCAGCAGCCCACCAGCGAAGCTGTCCCACCGTGGCAGATGGCTTCTGTTCCAGCAGCCAGAAGGCTCATTCCCCAGTGGTGCCACCACATGAGTGAACTTGAGCAAAAATGTCATTTCATCTTTGTTTTCTCAGCCACAAAAAGTATTTCTGCTTCGTATGCGTTCAAAATTAGCTACCAGGCCATATAAGTACAAAGCATTGTTCTGCATCTGAAGTGCTAAAATTATCACAGTACAAAAACTGGGTATTGGAAGAAGAACGACAACCATGATGAACTGCTTTACAAATGTCCAACACCACAGCTCAGGGTACATCAGGTCCCTGCAGTGGATTTTGTTCTGGCAGTTTACAAGCAAAATGCACAAACTAACACCTGCATTTGAAGATTAATCTATTACAAGATGATTCTACCTATGTTAGGAAAAAAGATTTCTTCATTCACTTGGGCAAGCTGGAGAAGTGGTCCCAGGTGAACCTCAGGAGGTTCAACAACAGCAAGTACAGGGTCCCACACCTGGGCCAGAACAATCCTCACTATCAGTACAGACTGGGAATAAAGTGAGAGAAAGCAGCCCTGTGGAAAAGGACTTGGGAGTGCTGATGGACAAGAAGCTGGACATGAGCAGACAGTGTGAGCTTGCAGCCCAGAAGGCAAATCACATCCTGGGCTGCATCAAAAGAAGTGTGGCCAGCAGATCCAGAGAGGTGATTCTGACACATTGCTCTCGTGAGACCTCACTTGGAGTACTGTGTCCAGCTGTGACGCTCTCAACACAGGAAGGACATGGAGCTGATGGAGCAGGTCCAGAGGAGGGCCACAAAAATTATCAGAGGGTCGGAGCACCTCTGCTACAAGGACAGGCTAAGGGAGCTGGGGTTGTTCAGCCTGGAAAAGAGAAGGCTCCAGGGAGACCCAATAACCAGCTTCCAGTACATGAAGAGCATATGCAAGAAGGCTGGAGAAGGATTGCTTACAAAGTCCTGCAGTGATAGGACAAGGGGCAAGGGCTTCAAACTGGAGAAGAGCAGATTTAGATTGGATGTTGGAAACAAGTTTTTTACCGTGAAGGTAAAGGAACACTGGAACAGGTTGCCCAGGGAGGTCATTGAGGCCCCACATCCCTGGATATATGTAAGGTGAAGCTTGCCAGGGCTCTGGCCAACCTGATCTAGTGGAGGATGCCCCTGCCTACTGCAGAAGACATTGGACTAGATATCTTGGGAGGGCCTTTCCAACCCAGACCATTCTACAGCCCTATGATTCACAGAATAATCACTGCATTTTTAAAACCAGAGAGCACACAGGAATGCTTTCTATTTAGATACATTAGGACAGTTTCAACAAAACTGCTTGCCACCAGCAGAAAACACATAGCACTCTCTGTTACCATGAACCCAATAGTGCTGAATGAGTAATTTCAGGGGTAAGACTGCCAGACAGGGCTGGAGGAGCTATGACTGTAAGCTGCTAAGCCTTCTGATGAAGTAAAAATCCTCATACAAGAAGAATTTGTAATTAAAATACTATATTTCATGTTCAAACTGGCAAGCTAATGGGACATTCAGACACAGTTACCCATTTGCACAAAACATAAACCAGACCACTTCAGGATAAGTTTTGCCTGTGTTTCATGGTCGCCAAATCCACTCCAAGTGTCCTGCTGCCAGCCTTCAAGCCAATTCTCTTTCAGCAAAGCACTTAAGTATCTCCTGAAGTGGTCTCAACAGCCTCAAGGAGACCACTTGTTTAACCCTAAATCCACTCAGAATTGATTACAGATGTTTACATTCAAATCAAACATCTGATGAAGTACTCTGCTGCTTTAGTACCACGATCTACACCCAGTGGAGGCTGCTATTCTCAGTTTCTCATGAGGGCTCCATTTCCACACTTAAAGTCAGTGTTGGCTCTGCTGGCCTGGAGCCTTGATCAGCTGAAAAATAAAAGGAGGGAAGTGAGGTATGTAGCTGCATTCCTGAATGAGCACAGGTTACAATGACACATTCACATTTGCACACAAGATAGTTACAGCTAAACAGGTGATGAGCAAGATGCTTCCTGTATTTCTATGATTGGATCCTCCTCTTTGCCTGTTTGTTAATAAGTCTGCAAAAGCCTTGAACACCTCCAGGGAGGGAGCATCAGAATCCATTAGAAGCTTCTTACATCCATCAGAAACTTTTAACATTTTACTGCCCTTAGACAGGGAAAGTTCATGCCCTTAATTACAAGAGACTACAGCACTTAGCCTGCAATAAGGGCCCTCCATAACTACCTGAAAGGAAGTTAGAGATGAAAACTGATCTCTTCTCCCAAGTAACAAGTGATGAGACAAAAGGAAACAGCCCCAAGTTGAGCCAGAGGAGATTTAGTTTGGACATATGGAAAGATTTCTTCGAAAGGGTTATAAAGCATTGGAACAGGCTGCCCAGGGAAGTGGAGGCATTGCCATCTCTGGAGGTATTTAAAAGACATGTAGATGTGGCACTTAGGGACATGGTTTAGTGGTGAACTTGGTAGTGCTGGGCTCATGGCTGGATTCAATGACCTTAAAAGTCTTTTCCAGCTTAAATGACTCCATGATTTCATTAATTTATTTACTTACATATACATTTCAGAAAAGGATCACTGCATTTCCATTTTTTTTGAACGTTGCTGGAAAACGAAGGAAAAAACAAACAAAAAACCCCACTAAACCAATACACCTAAAAATACAGTGGTAATTTCAGTTGCATGACAAATTTCTTAGGAAAAAAAAAAAAAAGGGAAGGCAAAGTGGAATTAAAAAAGGCAATCCAAAAAGCAGTTGTAATGACACTGCGTATTTTGCATAGCAAAACAACTTGAGTTAAACAAGCTTAGATGGGATCTTCTCTGGGCTGCAGACAATGGTTACTCTTGATATTGGGAGAAAAGGATAAGATCATTCCATATGTGATCTGTCCTTCAAAACAGAGGAGAGCTCTTGGAAATTCATTCACTCATCAGTTAAAGCACACAAGAAGAGGATGATCAATTTCCACCAAAAAGTCTGTAACATCTGGATTTAGTTCCTCCATGTTTTGCTTGAGAATTTTACATTCTGCAGTACCTGGAACCATATAAAACGCATGAATTAAGGAACAACTTCATGTGAAGCACACTGTATAGAGTTTCTTGCAGTAGGGCGGGGCTAGGCCACATTAAAACCTGAGAAGTCTCAAAGATGTGCAAGAAGAGGCAAAAAAAGCACCACAAATGGTCATGACTTTCATATTAGAGGGCTTTATTTCAGGTGTAAAAATACTTACATTCATTTCAAAGTGGTAGTAAAAGACTGGAAGAACAGGGTTTTTTTACCTCATTCTTTGCTGGTCAAACATTATGTCCCAGCTCTGCAAAGCTCATGTTTAAATACCACTGGCTCCGGTGGGATTTCACTACTCATTTAAAAACTGTACATTTAGGTGTTTAACTGCACCTGGTCTGTCAGGCTTAAAAAAAAAAAAAACAAAACAAAAAAACCAACCAAAAAATCTCTCAGAAGAACCCAAAAACCTAAAAAAAAAAAAAATTTTTTTACTAACATTTGAAAAAAAAAAATTGTTGCAGAAATTGAAGCAGAACAATTAGCAAATTGTTATTATCAATTAACAAATGGCCAGAGATACTGATTTCCTTTGACCCTTCCTACATCTGGGGTGATATAGAAATGTAATTGTCATTAATGAACATATTTAAATGTAGATAATCTAATGGCAACTGCTCCTATTAAAGTCTTCAGCATGCACAATAACTCATAAGATATCTGTCCTCCTCTTTCCTTACAGGATGTTCCCATTAGCCAGACCATACTCTTACAGGTTAAAGTGGATCCCTCCCCCAATAATGTATTGCAAATCTGCCTCAGAAAGAGAAAATTCACTACAACTCAGGATTTCTGATTTGGAAAGTCAGAAAATTAAATTGCATTTTTACAGTTAAACTAAATGTAACAGTATAGACAAAATGAACTATTGCAGAATATAGCAACCTTAGAGGAGGTGAGGATGGAGTAAAGCAGCACAGTGAAGCAGCAGCCAAAACAGCGTCAAAGGGGAGATAGCAGCGAGCACAGCAAACAGCAAGAGGCAGATAGAAGCTGTGCTTCCAGATGTGAAGTTTTTGATGCTTCAACGACATTACATTAACTTATCCATTGTTGCCATTTTGTGGCCTGTACCTGGCATGTTCACCTCTTCACTCAGAGGCTCCAGTACTTTTCCATTTTACCTAAGTTTCTCTGTTCCTGCATTTTATATATGAGCTAGAAATCTAGCTCAAACAGCCACATTGTGCTTAAGACTTCTGCTTGACTCAACCAGTAGTCCAAATCATCTTTGAAACACACCGGAGAACAAAAAAATGAAGCACAGAAACCTGACAAACATTTATTCAGCAAGAGCTGTGCTGAAATGAGAAGCAGAGGATATCAAGACAGTCATGGCAAGTTCCTGAATCCTAACACAGGTCACGCAGACCAAGTTAACAATCCCATGTGCAGTTAAGTAGCCCAGGTGATTAACTTCTAGAGGTGTTTTGAAACTTCCCTGCTTTTATTTATGGAAACAAACATGTGAATAACACAGATTTGAGCTTCCACACATATATACACAAACAATACCAAGCTCTACACCACTGTTTGTGCTTCTACTCCTTATAGGTGCAAGGCCTCTTAGGCACAGAAGTAATCCCACGTCAAGAAGATTCCCTCAGAGCTATGCACAATTTAATTCACCGCATCTCAGTATTAAGATGCAGACAACATGTTTTAAAGCACAGGTTTTAACTTGCTTCTAGAGAGACACCTCATACAAGATTCAAAACAACAGTTCTTTCAAAGTCATTCTAACAGAGAACAGAAAGCTGCATAATCAGCAAGTTCAAAAGAGGTCAGAGATGTCTTAATTTTGCATGCCAGCACTACCTTCTGCTCTATGAAATGAAACTACCCAATTAGCTGACAAATTACTCACCGAGGGCACAGGTTTCTGTGTAGGTAATTTCACATTGGGAGAGGGAATCATGGTGAAAAGGGACAAGGAGTTCTTTTGGGAGCTTCTGAAGCTGGGAAAGCAGCACACCTGTGCTAAGGGCTGGCAGCTTCTGGGCAGGCTGCTCAGGTTGCATGGGCAGANGTGGTTAGTGAAATTAATCGGCAGAGAGGAGAAGCCAGCAGCTGCTAACAGCCCGAGACACTGTGCCCAACTGACTTATCTTTTGTTTTGAGTTCTTATTCCTAAACATCTCAGCAAGCCTATGAGTGAAGTAGACATCACCATTGTTTTCCTTTCACAGCCTGTAATATAATTTTCTCTATTAAAATATTCCAATTAGCTCAAACCAGCACACTGGCACAAGCACTATCCCCCAGGGCTCAGTATTGGGGCCAGCTCTGTTCAGCATCTATCAATTATTTGGATGAGGGGATCAAGGGCACCATCAGCAGATGACACTAAATTGAGTGGGAGCATTGATCTTTTCAAGGGTAGGAAAGCACTCCAGAGAGATCTGCTCAGGTTAAATCGATGAGCTGAGGCCAATGGAGTGAGGTTTAACAAGGCCAAGTGCCAGGTCCCACACTTTGGTCACAACAACGCCAAGCAACACTGCAGGCTTGGAGAAGGGTATCTGGAAAGCAGACTGGTGGAAAAGGGTCTGGGGCTGCTGGTGGATGACCAGCTGAATATGGGCCAGCAGCAGTCCCAGGTGCGCAAGAAGGCCAACTGCATCCTGGCATGTATGAAGAACGGTGTGTCCAGGAGAAGGGAAGTGATTGTGTCCCTGTCCTTGGGCCTGGTGAGGCCACAGCTTGTGTACTGTGTCAGTTCTAGGCATCACGATATAGGAAAGACATTGAGGTCCTGCAGCATGTCCAGAGAAGTGAGGCTGGTGAGGGGTTTGGAGGATGTGTTGTATGAGGAGTGACTGAGGGAGCTGGGCTTGTTTAGTCTGGAGAAGAGAAGGCTAAGGGAAGATTTTACTGCTCTCTACAACTACCTGAAAGAGCTCTTTCTTCCAAGTAATTAATCATAGGACATAAAGAAATGGACTTGTGGCAGGGAAGGTTTAGACTGAATATCAGGAAGAACTTACTTACTGAGAGAGTGGTCAGGCATTGGAACAGGCTTCCCAGGGATGTGGAGAAGTCACCATTCCTGGAGGTGTTCAAGAAGCCTGAAGCTGTGGTGCTTCAGGATATAGTTCAACTATCATGGTAGTTGGGCTATGGTTGGCCTCAATGATCTTAAAGGTCTTTTCCAACCATAATGATTTTACAAAGGTGTTTCTAAACAGACTAATTAACCATGTTGAGGGAGCCATGACTTTACACAGGTGTCTCACAACAAAACTCACTTCACGTGCAACAAAGAAAGCACTACTGGCACAAGGTGTCCAGTTTGCTTCAGTGAAGTCACACATCCAGCAATAGGCAGCCATGCCTCTGCAGATTACTCTCACAAAAATTAGTGGCAAGATGGAAACTGCATGGACCCAGAAGCCAGTCCAGAAAAACCTCTGTAAAGTACATTTCAGTTCTGCTTATTTTTATGTTCACAAATAGATACAGCAAACTCAAACCAAAACACTTTCCACCACTGATTTTGCTTTATTTTTCACTCTCTGGATTGGCAATAAAAGCGGAATATGTTCAAATGGCTCTGACTCAACCCAGGCAAAAGACCTGCAACACAGCAGCAGTCAAAGGAAAACCTGGCAGACAACAAAAAGCTAACAAATGCTTTTGCCAACACAAGTGTATAGTCCAGGAACCTTAAGTGAAGTCATAGGCTGCCCTCAGTATCTTGCTCCACTGCAAATACATTTGATTTTACTATAAAACATGTTTTTACTGTTAAGATGTGCAGTATATTCAACTACTGCTTGCGATACACACAGTTAAAATAACCAAAGGCCTTTGGTTGTTTGGGGGTTTTTGTGGGTTTGTTTGGGGTTTTGTTTGGTTGGTTTTGGGTTTTTTCATACAATTCACTTGGGAGATGTAATATAAACAAACAAACAAATAAATAAATAAATACCTTAATGAAAATTGTGTCCTTATCACAGTATCTTAGAGCTTGGAAGGTACCTCCAGAGATCATCAAGTCCAACCTCTCTCCCAAGGCACCATTCCCTAGGGTAGTCCACACAGGAATGCACCCAGATGGGTTTGGAAAGTCTCCAGAGAAGGAGACTCCACAAACTCTGGGGCAGCCTGTTCCAGTGCTCTGTCACCCTCACTGTAAAGAAGTTTTTCCTCATGTTGAGGTGAAACCTTCTATGTTCCAGTTGGTAGCCATTGCTCCTTGTCTTACTGCTCCTGACCACCAAAAAGATATTGTCCTCATCCACTTGACACACATCCTTCAGATATTTGTATACATTGATCAGATCTCCTCTTAGCCTTCTCTTCTCCAGACTAAACAGCCCCAAGGCTCTCAGCTTCTCTTTGCAGGGGAGATGCTCACATCCCCCGATCATCCCTGTGGCTCTTCACTGGACCCTTTCCATGGAAACAAATAAGATGTGTTAAGAATCTTTGTTCTGGAAATTCTGCTTTGCTCTGAATTATTTGCTGCATATTGCATAACAATATATTTGCTTTTCTGAGAACATACATTGTCTAATTGAGAGGTTAAGGACATTGGGAAAGCAAATCACAGAATCACAGAATGTCAGGGCTGGAAGGGACCTCAAAAGATCATCCAGCCCAACCCTCTTGGGGTTGGATCAGAGCAGGATCACCTATACCAGATCACGCAGGAACACATACAGGCGGGTCTTGAATGTCTCCAGAGAGAGAGACTCCACAATCCTCTGGGCAGCCTGTTCCAATGTTCTGTCACCCTCACAAGGAAAAAATTCCTCCTCATGTTTACATGGAACTTCCTATGCCCCAACTTACACCTGTCCCTTGTCCTGCCATCAGGCATCACCTGGTGGTGAGCAGAGCAGAGCCTGGCTCCATCCTCCTGGCACTCACCCTTTATATATTTATAAACATGGATAAGGTCACCTCTCAGTCTCCTCTTCTCCAAGCAGCACAGCCCCAGCTCCCTCAGTCTCTCCTCATAAGAGAGATGTTCCATTCCCTTCATCATCTTTGTGGCTCTGCACTGCACTCTCTTAAGCAGTTCTATGTACCTCTTGAACTGGGGGCCCCAGAACTGGACACAGTACTCAAGATGTGGCCTCACCAGGGCAGAGTAGAGGGGGAGAACCTCTCTCGACCTACTAACCATAGCCCTTCATATACACCCCAGAATGGCATTGTCCCTCCTGGCCACAAGAACACATTGCTTGCTCATGGTCAACCTCCCAACTTCCCATTACTTACAGCAGCTGTGGAGTTATGCTTGGAAAATAGACAGCTCTCAATATGGAAGGATTTGCACTGTATGCCTGACAAGCTACAAGACGCTACCACTACAAAGGCTACTCACACATTACCAGTGCTCTGCACATCTGTAAGCATCACTGATCTCTCTACTGCTCTCACACTGCACTGTTCACCAGTGATACTTATCTACAGCTAAACCTGGACTCTCAACATCCTGTCAGGCTCATCTCAATTATTCACAGCTTTGTCACCAGTCAAATAGACTACAACAGCCAAATCTGCCTAAGCAGTAAGTTCCAAGCAATTAAGGAAATTCCAGCTGTTTGGTACTCCTGCAACTCTTTTCCACCTGTTCTGTTTTCTAGGCTAGCTTCTCAGAGGACTTTTACTGCTAACATATGTTTGGCCCTATCTCCATAGTGGTTTGGCAGCCTAAGCTGAGAATTGCTCACCTGCATGATAGTAGCAACCTCTCTGTTCTCTCTGGGGAACTTTAACACCCTAGAGATGTGACTAGCACCCAGAGGCACCTATTTCCAAGCCTGCTTTGCTGATGGACTTGACTTACATATCCTAACAATTAAAGTGATGTGTGAATAGGGAGTCATGAGAAAATGATGGATTGGTAGGGACCTTGAGAGCTTTCACCTCTGCTTAAAGCAAGCAACACGGGTCTGTTGACAGCATTATTAAGCTGTGCATACTTGGTCTCAACAGTTTCTTAAGAGTTGGGATGGCTGGAGCCCTCCAGGAAACCAGATAAGCTGTTAGTGAAGTCCACAGCCAATCTCAGGAAACAGCCACACAAGGCTACCCCAAATGATGGAGGACTACTTTGAGTATTGGTATAAAATCTTGTTCAGATGAACAAGCTTTGATGCCACAGTGGTTTTCATCCCTGATGGCAGAGCATAGCTCCGTCAGGACAGCAGATGCCAAGGACCAGCCCCTATGGATGGCACAAACTTTTCTGGCAGAAAGGGCTCCCACAGGCCATTGCTACCTTCTGTGTTAAGCAGAAGCACCTGCAGGCTTGGCTTTTTGGTTTGGGGTTTTGTTGCTGCTTCATGAGCTTTTTAAAACACTTTTCTCATTAAATTTAGGAAACTGAGTTTGTAATAAGTCAAGCCTGAATTATACAAAACCCTACAGAAACAAGAGGATTCAAAGGCTTCTTCAACAAAGAAAAGACAAAGTATGTTGTGGGAAGCTGCACCACTGGATACACTAGAAGGCTGCAAGACAGAACAGCAAATTTGAACTCCCAAGAAGCAAACAAATGCCACCACTTATAAGCTTAATATATTTTAAGCTCCAGAGAAATCGTTTTTGTGAACAGACTGCAGTGTGCTTTCCACCCCCTTATATTAAGATACTATAGAGGTTTTAATATAGGCCTACTACATTCTAAGAACAGATTGAAAAGACTGAAAACTAGGAGGCCACCTATAGAAGATTAATAAGGGACTGCAAAGAGGCATTACTACTAGCAACTACAAAGAGGTGGAACTACTAGAAACTGGTTCATTAAGTAAAGAATATTTAAGCTGAGAGTCTCCTTAATGACAAGTTCCAGGGGACTCTGGGATAACTTTCCAAAGGAAGAGACTGCAAGCTAATCCTGATCTATTTGGCATTGGTGACAGATGGAAGAAATTTTTTTTTTAATGCTAACACTGGAAACTGGCACAACTCAGTATCTAACATTTAATACTACAGCACCAGATACACTGCTTTCCTCGTGTTATCCTTGAGTCATGTGTAATTTCTGAAGCTCTGCCATTTACAAAAGTATTTCTCAGATTTTATGAGAAGACCAAAAGGCAGGCTCTCCAGGAAAAGAAAAAAAAAGAAAATTAAAATCTCAGTTTTAAGTACCAGACACTACACCAACACTTGAAAACTAGAACCAGGAGCTGCCTGTAATCCACAGGAAACTCTCCAACAAGTTCCTAGAAAACAGAAGGGGAGCAGCCACATAAAGTCACTCACTGTGATTTCTTCTTGCTCTTTAGTAAGTGAAGTCACACAGTGTCAGAAGCAACAGAGAACTACTGTAAACCTTTTGCTGGCACCAAGCTCCCTTGAGGGGCCCTTCCCACTGAGGGCTTCTCCCCTGCACAAACTTTACCTTCTCTGCTTAAGTCACCAACTGGGGAAAAAAAAAGTAAAAATCTCTATCTTCTTGTGGCTCATTCTCAACTGGCTCAAGCAGGATTTCTCCTCAAGCTCATTTCAACTTGTCAGCCTGTATTTTCTCACTAGTTTTCAAATGCAGCTCAGAAGTCTGTCACAGCATGCTTTATGCCTTACTTCCATGTGAGCACCCTCCTTTCAAACTAGAAGCATAAGCATCAGTTTACAAAGTCCCTGCTCTATAAAGTTTATTTAACTCATGGCACTTGCAAACAAACAACAGAATTAAAGGGTGTTGGTATTAATATTAGAGGCTCTTCTCTGAAGAAAAATAGAGATTTCTAAGTACTCCAGGACTACTCATGCTTTACTAGTGCTTTGCAAAGGTAGCATGAAGGAGAAAAAGCAAGTATTACAGTAGGGAGGAACAGCTGAAGGCAAAATGTACAACATTGTACAGCAGTCAGCCTGTTGGCTCAGGCAGGCACAGGACAGCCAGGTGAAAGCACTGTATTTTATATCACTCCACATACTACTTCATTACTATTGTTGTTATTCCTATTGCTTGTTCACTCTGTGTGTTGCTCTGTTAAACTCTCCTTATCTCAACCCATGCAGTTCTGCATTTTGCTCCCTATTTTCCTTCCCATCCCTGGAGAGTGTTGGGGTGGAGGCAGTGCATGAGCAGCTGTGTGGGGTCCAGTTGCCAGCTGGATCTTAACCATGACACCAGAATTAGACCCTTTTCCTTCAGAAGAGAGAAAGGAGTGGTGAAAATCCACTACTAATACCAGAAGCAGCACTTTTGGAACAAGCCTTAATGATTTAGATCACTCACACAGACAAAAAATATAAATGCTCAGGTTCCTTGATTTAGTCTCCTCACCTTCCATTTGCAAATCTGTGTCACTGGAAAAATGGGACAAGATTTGGGATGGATTTACACTGCAGACAGGCCAAATAACCAAAGGATCTGCATGCTTGCCTATCTACAGAAGCGCTTTTGAGCTTTGTTGATTTCTTTTAATGGTTTACATTTTCCCTTCTTTTTTATGGAATTTTACTGTGATGTGCAAAATTGGAAATCTGATGCACAGTCAGTTCTACACTGTGGTGTCTCTCGTGTGCAAAAGACAATCCCCTATTGCCCCCATTTATCTATAGCCCTGTACCAGTCTTGTTGCATCAAAGAAAATGAGATGTTACATTTAGCACAAACTCCTAGCAGAAGATAAGGGGTTTCACAAGTTGCACACAGCAGCTTTCCCATCATCTGCCTCTCACTGCTCTGCCCCTCTGCAGCAGGCTAGCTCTTTGGCATCTCTTATTTGCAAAGTTCAACAGCAGCCCGAGACAAGCCAACACTTGCTAGTAAGACATTGAGCCAAAAGCAATCTCCAACAAGATCTGACAATAAGCTCCCTGGGTCCAGCTCCACTGCCCAGCTTGCTTCAAGAATTGAAATCATTCAGCAAGAAGCTGTTGGCAGGACCAGTCCAGCAGCCAGCTCCCCAGTGTAAAGTGTGCTCCAGCTTTCAGGTATTTTCAGGAGCTTGCTAGAAGCCTGGAGCACTCACATCACAGGTGACTGACAACTAAAAACCTGAAGGAGATGCAATCATGTGCAAACTTGTAGGCTGCTGTATACCATGCAGCCTGATAAAGCCTTCCTCTTCCCCTGCTCCCACACAGAGTATCTCACTGTAGTGGCAGAGATTCCTCACAGCTCCTTCCACAGCAGAACTTGAAAGTGATTAGGAGCTAAATAGGATGGTCTTAAACGAAATGCTAGAGCAAACCTAATGCAAAACATTACTTGCTCTATCAGCTTTGACAATAGCTTGGGAGGAGGGTGAGGAGCAGAAGAGCCTGCAGTTTGTTGAATAGCACTGGTGCACAAGGCTTTTCAGCTGGAGTTAGTCATCACAAAATTTAAGTAAATCTCTGCAGCCACCAGGGTCTTATTCACACACTTCTGTTGCCATCTGTCGGTCCCGCCTAGCACAGTGGCTTCACCCAAGAAAGACAGAATAATTTGGAGGGCATGGCTTCCCGTGAGCTGGAACTGAGAAACATCAGGCTCTACAGCACAAACCTCATTAATAAACACATGGCTTTATTCTCACATGTCATGTACTGAGATATCACAGGATGTCAGGGGTTGGAAGGGACCCAAAGAGATCATCGAGTCCAACCCCCCTGCCAGAGCAGGACCATACAATCTAGCTCAGGTCGCAGAGGAATGCATCCAGACAGGCCTTGAAAGTCTCCAGAGAAGGAGACTTTCAGCACCCACATCCATTCCTACCCTAGAAAAATGAAAGTATGGGAAAGATCTTTTTATTATTTGTTGCTTTTTTTCTTTTTATATTTCACTGCCACTGTAACTCTGAGCCAGGAGTATTGTTTCTGATATCTGCCTCTAGGCAGCTTCAAACAGTGAATGCCTGTGAGCCAATGTGGTTTTAGTCTTCAAGAGCAGCTGGATAGATGCATAGTAATTTTGGCCTCTCTTATTTGTGAGTGATACAGTATAACTAGAGAGTCACAATGGATGGACTCAAGGCAGGCGGATTCAAGTCAAGTAATTAATTGCATCGCCCTAAAGTTGACAGCTCCAAGGAAAAATGTCATTGGCATAAGCTCGTAACTTAACTCTGAGGCAGGACTTGGAAGCAGCATCTCCCCACATCTGGCCTGTGTCAGGAAGCCTGGCAGAAGACCTCTGAGGAACACCAAGATGGACCACAGACCCTAGCAGGTTAAAACTGTCACAGTACAGCCTAAAAGGAGACAGACTTTGCTAAGTGACTCACAGTGCCAGCCCACACTGGTTAAATGTAGGCTTTGGGTAAACCACGCAGCATGACAAGGCACTGCTGGAGAAGCCTGAATATATATGACTGCTTTCAAACTGCAATGCTATTCTTAGTGGGTATGGGTATGACATGTCTAAACCTGGTACCACCAAGGGCAATGGCATTTCCTGAAAAGAAGAGGGCACGAAGGAAAGAAGAATAAAATCAGAGGTCTTCAATCACACTGCTCAGTTTGTAGAGTTGTGACAAATTTTACATTTTACACAACTGGAAAAAAAAAACCAACCCACACAGAAAAAAAGGTTGTCCTTCTGTAACACCACCACTATAATTTCAGAATCTTCAAAACAAGCTTTCCTTATAATACAAGTTCCTAAATCATGCAAATTGCAAGTGTGAGTAGTCTCACACGTGTATTTTTACCCATGGCAAGATCTGGAGCAAAAGATAGCAATAACATAAAATATATTGTTATATATTTTCCTGGCAAGCTGCAGAACTTTATTCTGTGCCTCCCTGAAGGACACATTTTCCTGTCACAATTCAAAGACTACACAAATCAAAGACATATCTACACATATGTGGAATACAATCAAACCACAAGGATGATTAAGGGAATGGAACATCTCTCTTATGACTGAGGGAGCTGGGGGCCTTTAGCTTGGAGGAGACTGAGAGGTGACCTCATTAACGCTTATAAATATGTAAAAGGTGAGTGCTAGGAGGATGGAGTCAGGCTCTGCTCCATGATGGCAGGACAAAGGGCAAGGGGTGGAAGTTGAGGTATAGGAAGTTCCATGGAAACATTCCTCCTCATGTTTTCACTGTGAGGGTGACAGAACACTGGAACAGGCTGGAGAGTCTCCCTCTCTGGAAACATTCAAGACCCATTTGGATGTGTTCCTGTATGATCCGTACAGGTGATCCTGCTCTGGCAGGGGGGGTTGGACTGGATGACCTTTTGAGGCCCCTTCCAGCCCCTGACATTCTGTGATATGCATCTTGCATGTTTTGGTTGGGGGGCTATCTTCCCTCCCACTGAAAACAGCTCACAATGACCCATCTCACAAGAGCAACGCAGGACATGCATCATTCCAAGCACTCTCATTTCTTTTTCTGTCCTATGAACCGAGCAAAACTTGGGTCTCTTGGAGCAGCTAACCTGAACTCCACTGATGCCATCTGTTCTCAGCTGAAGGAAGACACATAGTGTCAAAAGCATAAAGCTCTACAAATTTTATCTGCTCAAACAGCAAAAACCTTTGCCAAAAATGCCCAACCACCACCAGTTTGAATTGTGCAGGTTGGCAGAAGCTCAGTGCTTCAGCAAAGCCTGGGGGTGTTTCCCAGCCTGTAATTTGCCCTACACGCTGCCAGGAAGTCACAGCAGCGCTCTCAGCTACTGAGCTAACGTTTGACAGCTGAAACCAGTGCAGTGAAGACCTAGAGAAGGCCAGCTGAAGAGCACAGCACCACCCAAAGCAACAAAATAAGTCCCAACCTCAATACTTATTTCACACCAAATAGCGTGAAAGAGTAAAGGAAGATATCTTAGATAGATTTATGCAAGCCAGGTCCCCATTTAGCCTCACCAGTTGGCTTCCCTTTCCCTGGAGTCTTGCAACAGCTTGCTGTGAGATCACACATGAAGGCACCATGTCACTCATAACTGGAAGCAGTCAACAAAGCTGGACAGCCTGCCTGCCAGTTGCAAGCTAAGTTAAAACACACAAGCTGAGTAGGTTTAGGCAGAAGCTACTTTGGAAACCTCGCCTGTACTATAGACATGCCCAGGAGCCCTGGCCAGTATCCATATCTGGT
This sequence comes from Ramphastos sulfuratus, assembly GCA_013399055.1. Lineage (NCBI taxonomy): Eukaryota > Metazoa > Chordata > Aves > Piciformes > Ramphastidae > Ramphastos > Ramphastos sulfuratus. The sequence continues at coordinate 14,091 of WBNM01032341.1, read as the reverse complement.
CTCTACTGCATTAGCACCTAAACAAACAGGGATCAAGGGAAGAGATCCTGCCCAAGGTCTTACATGCCAGGAGACATGCTGCATAGATGAAGCCCTGGACAGCTGAGGGGAGAACAAGGAGGTCACCCTGATCAGCTAAAACAGACCACAGTCGCCTGATGTTTCCTGGAAGGAAAGTGCAAGTCTCAAAAGTAACAAACCAAACAAACAACAAGGAGATGCTGGAGCATCTGCTAAGTGCCAGAGAGGACAAAAAAAAAAAAAAAAA
>WBNM01032340.1:22424-66239 GCA_013399055.1 Ramphastos sulfuratus | reverse complement strand
CCCCAGAATGGCATTGGCCTTCCTGGCCACAAGAGCACACTGCTGGCTCATGGCCATTCTTCCATCCACCAGGACATCCAAGTCCTTCTCCCCTTCACTGCTCTCCAGCAGGTCAGTCCCCAACCTAGACTGATACATTTGTCATTCACAAAGATTGTTTTGGTTTTCTTTTTTTTTTACTGGTCAGTTAGAATTCTCTTAAATATTATGCAATAGTGTTTAATAGTGCACTGGAACAGGTTGCCCAGGGAGGTTGTGGCTGCTCCCTCCCTGGAGATGTTCAAGGCCAGGTTGGATGAGGCCTTGAGTGACCTGTACTAGTGGGAGGTGTCCCTGCCTATGGCAGGGGGTTGGAACTAGATGATCCTTGAGGTCCCTTCCAACCTTACCATTCTATGATTCTATTTTCCTGGAGAATTGATTTAATTGGAGTGACTCATAAATCTGGAATAGGGAATTTCTTCCTTGAATGCATTTTTCAACTTAGTAGCAATTTTATGTTTCATACTGCTGAATGGCCATAGACCTGGCTAGTCCTTAACTTAAAATAGTATTCTGTTATGGTTATAAATACATATGTATATGTGTGTATATGTGTATATATATATATACACACACACACACATATATATACACATGTGCATATGTGCATATGATATTATTATTTTTAGTAGTAGTATTATGTATCATTATAACTAATATATTAATAATGTATTAGTAATAGATACTCTGTAAATATGTTAATATAATAATATGATGAGGCCTTGAGTAACCTGTGCTAGTGGGAGGTGTCCCTGCCTGTGGCAGGAGGTTGGAACTAGATGATTGTCGTGGTAGGCCTAAACAGGCCTCTTGGGCTTGTACATGTCCTGGCTTGTGCAGACATGTTTTTCTGCTGTTTTGGGGAGAGAGCAACCGCGGGAAAGGGGACAAAGGACCTGGCGCCACTAAGTCTGGGGTCCGGGGCCTGTCCATCACCTGTGGTTGCTAGGGGGCACATGATTGCCTTGTGCAGGGCCCGTGATCTGCCCAAAAAAGGATAAAGCAAGCCTATGGCTTCACCCAATATGGCAAAATCTTGGGTAACTGCCATTTGATTGGCTATCTTGTGTCCAAAGGTCCAATTGATCTTTGGGCTGTGTTATAAAGGAGCAGGGAACACGGGGTGCGTGCCTTCCACCATTACAGATGCCTGCTTGCATCCTGCCTGCTGCCTCCACGCATTCGCCAGCGTGATACAGTGAGACATCCTGCCTGTAAGAGCCTGCTTCCAGAGCCAGCCAGGATCAGGTCAGAGATTGTCTCCTCTTCCCCAGCGCTCAGGAGCCTGGAGAAACTTTAAAGCCTCCGGCAACTTTCAGCCCGGCAACACGGGAAACCCCGCCACGTGCTTAGGGTATTATTTTCCTGTGATATATTTTTGTGAATAAATACCAAGCCTCTTGTAATCATTGATTGCCTTCTGCCATAAGCAGAAAGCTGCTTCTCGGGTCCATCTAGTGAACAAGCGGCGTACTGGCCGCAGGTGGTACATTGACCACAAACCTTCTCTTTTCCAGTTTGGTTCGAGTTTTGTTAATATATGTTTGTTATTTCCAGATCCTGTTATGACCTGTATATTGTTTCCATAATGTTGCTAAGAGCCTGTTACTATTGTTATTATTAAATGGTGGTAGGGGATGGTGCGAGTTCTGATTGTTTAATATTAATAAATTATATATTAATATTTTTATAATATCGTCTCGCAGTACCTAATTACCCCTCCCTGACAATGATCCTTGAGGTGTCCTTCCAACCTTACCATTCTATGATTCTATGTAATATGTAATAATGATACATAATACATAATAGTAATACATAGTACATCATAATACATAATAAAGCAAAGAAAATTGGATAACTGATTTTTTTTATTGTTGCCCTGAAAAAGTTTCCCTGTGGGGTGGGAGGATTGTTTCCTTCCAGGAAAGTGAAAGGTGCAAAATATTCATAGCTTCACGTGCAAAATATTTCACACATCTGTTTCAGTTAGAATTATCTCAGCTGCTACTTACAATTACATAAATCTGCATTTTTCAAGCACAAACCTAGTGGGTTTTCTGTTACAAAGGATCTCCTAAATTGTAGAAGCATGGTTGTAATTAACTTAGAGGGGGAGAAAATTAGTGACTACTGTTTTCAATAACACTTTTTCTAATTTGATTAAAAAAATAATTATACCGTAAAAGGTATTTTACGAGCCTGTGGAAGTGCTTCTATGTGTGTTGATTTCCTAGTACATACAATCTGCTTTTAAAGCTATGGAGTTTAAAATGTCATGCTTGAAATGTCTTCCAGTCTGTTGTGAAACAGTTTCTCACCTTGTGACAGGTCACTCTATTGTCTGAAATCCTTTGGGTTCCCAGTAATGGCAACAGACAATATTCTTGGTCTGTTAATCATTGAAATGCCAATTCAGAGTATAATTAAAAGTACTTTAACATACACTTAAATCCCAATAAAGCCAATTAAAACTAACCATGTGCTTAAATGCTTTGCTGTGTGAAGACTAAAGGAATAGAGAGACAGGCTGTCTCAATGCTTATAAAGTTGGCCTGATCAGAAAGAAGCACTGCAAAAGCAACAAATTCTGGTATTTTCAGTGCCACTATGAAGTTCAATATAAGCCCCAGTTCAAAAGTGACAAACATTTATTTATCTTTATTTCCCTGTTAGTGTAGGACACAGAGGCTGGTTTCTAGCTTGTGGTTTTGTTCTAATAAATATCTAGTGCACTTTGTGGCATCTTCTCGCGAGGACATTGAAGTGTTGGAGAGAGTCCAGAGGAGGGCACAAAGATGCTCAGAGGGCTGCAGCAGCTCTCCTATGAGGACAGGCTACAACAGTTGGGGCTCTGCAGCCTGGAGAAGAGAAGGCTTCCAGGAGACCTTAGAGTAGCCTTCCAGTATCTGAAGGGGGCCTACAGGAAGGCTGGGGAGGGATTATTGACAAGGTCTTGAAATGACAAGACAAGGGGCAATGGGTTTAAACTGGCAGAGGGGAGATTTAAACTGGATGTCAAGAGGAAGTTCTTTACAGTGAGAGTGGTGAGACATTGGCACAGGTTGCCCAGGGAGGTTGTGGCTGCTCCCTCTATGGAGGGGTTCAAGACCAGGTTGGAGGAGGCCTTTAGTGACCTGTTCTAGTGGGAAGTGTTAATGCCTATGACAGGATGTTGGAACTAGATGATCCTTGAGGTCCCTTCCAACCTTACCATTCTATGATTCTATGAAATGGTCGACGTGTTGCTGGTCTGGGCAAGTTTTTCTGTTCAGTGCTAATGCATCTAGGCAGTCTGTCATCTTTCTGGATTTTTGTAGGGCAGTGCAGATGCACCAGCTAAATCAACAGATCACAGCTAAGGGGAATAGGATTTATGTAGGGGAATTCCTATTTCAACTTTTCAAATATTGCAGTGCTTCAGCCATGGAAGCTGACATGGTGAACTCATTTTTCACAGAATCACAGAACTGTAGGCACGTTCTGTTGTGGGGCACTCCAAATTTCTTCTTCCCCTTCTCCCTCCTCCACCTCCGGAGGTTTGAATGTGGGAATAAGAAGGCGCAAAAACTGCTTTACCCCCCTGCCCTGAGGGCTTGAAGGGGGAACAGCAAAAGGCACCTTTCCACACCTGTGCTGACTTGTGTGGAAGCCCATGCTGGGAATCAGGCTGGTGGCTGGCTGGATTCTTTGCACTCAGTATATATGGCAAATGGACACAATGTTTAGGAAAAGCATAAATGGAGCGAGGAAAAAAGCACAGGGTTCTCGCCTTGACAGAGTTCCTGCTTTGCAGTGTTCCTGTCTTTGCACTGTCTCTGCTTTGGACAGCTCCCACTTTTGCACAGCTCCTGTCTTTGCACCTGCCTTTGGATGGTCCCCCACTTTTGCACCATTCTGTGCAAGTCTGCAAGCTCAGCAACTCCTTAGGTCCATCTGAGAGAGCTGCCAGTGGCACCCAGAGCTAGCTTCTCTCAGACCACACCGCAGCCTGACTTCTGGCTCGCTACCCCAAGCTGAGGAAGAGGCTAGCAATTTGGCTTTCCCTGTGCTGCTGAGGCAGCACCATTCCACAAACCTTTGTCTTGTGGAAGAAGTGCCTGAGACACTTCAGAGTTTGGTGGTTTTCCACCTGCCTTGGACTTTTGCCGCTTGGATCCGCATGGCTGGCTATTGCTTGCAGTTTCAGCAGGCTGCTGAGCCGCAGAGAAATTCAGCAAGGGATTATTGCCAATTTCCTACCTCACCTCCATGAGTAAAGTTTGCTGTTTCCCTTAGATTCTCTGCTCAGCCTGATTTGTATATAGGATAAGGCTATGTTGTAGCTTAACCGTTTCCGTTTTCTGACTTTCCTGAATCACTAAACTTGCCCATAAGCATCCTTTGAAGATTTTTCCTGACTGAATTAGAGCCTGTAAATAAACCTTAACTTATTCTGTATATAATTTGGGGGCAGGGTTTTCAGGAAAATAAAAATAATTCTATTTTTATAATTCCTCAGCCTCAGCCAATTAATACCCAACCAAATCACATTTGGGTTGGAAGAGACCCCCAGGATCATCAAGTCCAACCGTAACCCTGCTCTATAAAGTTCACCCTTAAACCATATCCTTAAGCACCACATCCAAACAGCTTTTAAACCCATCCAGGGTTGGTGACTCAACAACCTCCCTGTGCAGCCCATTCCAATGCCTGACCACTTTTGTTGGGAAAAAATGCTTCCTATGTATAAACATATACGTTTGCCTCTTTCTTTTGTTGGAAAGAGTGGAATAATACAGAAGCTAACAGGTAACATAGAAAGCTAATTCAGCAGGCCGGGATTCAGCATTTCATGAGTTACTCAATCTTGCTACTTAACAGGAAAATTACAAAAGCACTACTTTCTCATGCAGTACGTGGTGAAGTATTTCCATGATTTGAGAGTTTCAATATCCCAAACTGCAACCTAACACCGATCTATAAGCCTTTTAAACAAAATCTCTTGTATGTGATTGATCGTACATCAGCAGTAGTCAATATAAACCATCTTTGGGAAAGAGAATGAGGTAGAAGGCATTTGAGTGAAAAATATTTTGTCAGTACTGAAACTGAACTCAGATTCCTACTTTTCCCTCTTGGCTTTGAAGATAATGCTAAAAGAGAGTAGTCGTTTGCGGTGATGAGTTTTTTTGGCCTTTTTATTTGCCATGCTGAAACATCACCCCAAATTTCTGCAGTCTAGGTTTGTTTCTTATTATGTTAGAAGGTCATGCAGCACGTGTTCTGCCATAGAACTCTGCCTTTGGAAAGTATTTACTGAGAAATGTCAACAAAGTTTCTTTCTTCTTAAATTAAAATTAGTTTTATTGCAATTGATAATGTTAAGCAGCATTTCCTTTCTAAAGAAATAAAAAAAACCCCTATGATGAATTTATAACCATGGAAAAAAAGGTGGTTGGTAATTTGTATGGTAAATGAAGTTTGGATCCTCACAAAAGGAAATTAAACTGCTGACTTTGTGCCAGCTCCTACCACCTTTATTCACAGTGTCTTATACCTTATTCCATATTAAAGCTCTAGCAAGGAGATTTGGACTACTTGCCTAGGAAAGGAATTACCTTTATAAATGAAGATGACAGAGTCTATTCTTAAAATAACCCCCACAAATAATCCTTGCACTGGTTCAGAAAGCTCAGCATACAGGTAGCCATCTTATCCTGGCATTAGGTTGCTCAAAAAAACCCACAATCTTTCATTCACCATTTCAAAGGGCTGGATTAAGCCACAGTTATTTTCATATTTCTTGCTCTTTATTTCTGGATTTAGTTCACAGGTAAGTAATAGATATTACAACAGTTTAGGATGAACTTTCTAGTTTTTTGCATGAATGGGTCAGTAAAATAGTCTTTTTAAGTAAGATAAGCCTTTGCAATTACTGTTGCAATTAAAATTTCATGAAATCAGCAGGACTTCTTGGGATGCTTTTCAGTGCAGGTATTTTATTCCAACCAAAACTAATATCCGTATTTGAAACAGGGAAATTTCTTTTACCAGATAAACCCACAACAGATTACATTCTAGGTGAAGTGGTACTTCATGTATATCCAGTTTCTGGTTTGGCATAATCTGTCAGACTGTCACATTTCACTAATTAGGGTTTTTTTTCATTTTCTTTCATTGATTCATCTCTTGATTTAACTAGAAATGAAGATTTTCCCAGGATGAAGAGGAGTATCCAAAGCAAAACACTTAGTCTTCTAACTATGTATTTTTCATTCCTGGTTTTCTCTTAAAGAGAAGGATTAAATGGCAAAGTTTAACCCCTTATAATTCTCTAATTCTGCACTCTGCCAAAGAAAAAATGAGCCAGATTTATGAGTTTCAGAAATTAATATATCCTTCCTTTATCTCATAATGTATTGCTTTTACATATCAGGATCGTGTTGCTACAGTTCAGTTGGCTAAATTCATACTGGAGCAATTTCTAAATACAAAAAATATTAATTAAACCCCCAATTAATTATTAATTTTAAAAAACCCAAACCCAACAATTGTTGTTAATTGAAACTGTGGCTGACCTATAGAGATCCAAAGGTTCTGCAAAAGGATGTCATAAAAGAAAACAACAGCCAATGTACAGCTTACAATACAAAAAAATCCAGTCATAATGACTGAATTTCCTGCCATGGTTGGGAACTACCATTCCCCAGCTGCATTAGAAATGTTGCTGGGGAAAAAGTTTTGCCAGGTTCCTTAACACTTCAACCTGTTTCCCATCAGGCTTAAGATGTACCAGCTACAAATCCAAAATTCACTGCTAGGTGCTGACTGTGCTTTGGCTCTACTGTCTGCAAAGTTGGCCATAACCAGAAAGGCGACAACACAGGCTGGTGGGCAACCTGCCATAGCCACTTGGGTTGATCCTGCTTGGATTATAAACAGGAGATCAGTTGTCACCAGTCCAAGTCACAGAAGCAAGGCCAGGATGGGCTAACAACTTTGTGGAGTTCTAAATACGTAAATCTTAAAAGCACTCTAAAACTTTCTGTGTGGAACTCTCCCTTCATTTTCCTTATGAACTCGAGTCTGAAATTTCCTTACCAGACTTGGAGTTTCTAGGAAAGCTGATAGCTGAGATTTAAACATAAGAAAAACTGTGTGCATGTACCTGAAATTTTTTATAATATGCATTTCTTCAGGGCGAGACTTCAGAAAGTCTTCTTCCTTGGTACTGGAGCTTCATGCTTGCCATCCCAACCTGCTTTGTCACCTGAATCCCATGTGTGAACTGCTTCTCTCTCATCCTGTTTCTGTCTGCCTGTCACCACCTGATTCCCAAGCCAACCCTGGGCAGTGGGGAGGTCGTACTGGATTAAAAAAGTAAATGTCATTTCTGTCCTCTGGTCCTAGGTGGCACATGGCCCTAAACCAGCACACATTTCAGTCACAGGTGCTATCCCACCTGCCTCTGTAATTGCAGTGAGACCGTAGCCATTCGTATGCGCCCAGTTCATCCTGTTCATTCCCCATGGTGCTCGTGTTGGTATACAGACACTTCAGAGACTTAATGGACAAAGATGAGCTTGCAGAAGAGTAAGGGGAACCACCAGAGTCATACCCGCTACTATTGTGATTGGTCTGGTCTACTTTCCCATTGGCTGTAATGGCACACACATTGCCATGTTGGACTGTGCCCCCTGAGAACTTCAAATGTATGAGGTTCAACAATGGTGAGTGCAGGTCCTACACTTCTACCGTAACAACCCTGTGGTATGCTACACACTTGGGGGTGTGTGGTTGGAAAGCTGCAACTTGGAGAGGGATCTGGAAGTATTGGTTGATAGTTGACTGAACATGAGTCAGCAGTGTGCCCAGGTGGCCAAGAAAGACAGTGGCATCCTGGCTTGTATTGTATGTGGCCAGCAGGAACAGAGAGAGGTGATTGTCTCCATGTGCTCAGCACTGCTGAGGCCACACCTCTAATACTGTGTTCAGTTCTGGGCCCCTCACTATAAGGACATACAAGTGCTGGGGTTCATGAAAAGCCTGGAGCACAAGTCCTATGAGGAACATCTGAGGGAGCTGTGCTTATTCAGTCTGGAGAAAAGGAGGCTGAGAGGAGACCTCATCACTCTCTACAACTACCAGAAAAGTGGTTCAAATGAGGAGGGGGCAGCATCTTCTCCGTGCTCCTCTGATGGCAAGCCATAGGACTAGAGGAAATGGATGCAGTCTGTGCCAGGGGAGGTTTAAGATGGATACTAGGAAATACTTCTTCACAGAGAGGGTTATCAAACACTGGAATGGTCTGCCCAAGGCAGTAGTGGAGTCGCCATCCCTGGAGGTATTTAAACAGCCTGGGGACCTGATGCTTAGTGGTCAGAGAATTACAGAAAAGCTTGGGTTGGAAAAGCCCCTCAGGATCACCAAGTCCAACCAATATCCCTACTCTACAAGATTCACCCTAAACCATATCCTTAAGCACCACATCCAAACTACCCTTAAAGATGTCCAGGGTTGGTAATTCAACCACTTCCCTGGGCAGCCCATTCCAAAGCCTGACCACTCTTGCTATGAAAAAACAATTCCTAATGTCCAGTCTAAACCTACCCAGTCTCAGTTTGAGGCCATTCCCTCTTCCATCACCACCTGTAAGAAGAGACCAGCAGCAGCCTCTCCACAATGTCCTTTCAGGTAGCTGTAGAGAGCAACGAGGTCTCCCCTCAGCCTTCTCTTTTCAAGCTAAATAGCCCAAACTCCTTCAGTTGTTGTTTGCAAGATTTATTCTCCAGGCCCTTCGCCAGCTTTGTTGCCCTCCGCTGTATTTCTATTTGTTTATTACTCTCTGGTATTGAGGTGCCCAAAATTGATCACAGTATTTGAGGTGTGGCCTCACCAGTGCCAAGTACAGTGGTGTCCTTGCTGTGTTGGGTCAAAGGTTGGACTAGATCATCTTGAAGGTCCTCATCCAAAGATAATCTGTGATTCTGTGAGACAATAACTAGTCTTACTGGCAGTCCAGGCAGGACTAGAGATTGAGGCTTGAATGCCCCCACTTGAGCTTTTATGGACCTTCTGGACAGAGGGTGTGGGCAAAGACCCCACATAAGGCTGGTCATGGCCATTAAACCCTATTGGTGCCCTCAGGGCACTGATGTCTTGAATTTAATTAGCTTTCTTTTAAGGCAACTCACTATCTTTTCCCATTGCTCTCCTTGTTCATATTTGAGTTCACAGTTGACTAATATCTGCTAGAAGCAGAAGGAAAGAATACTTCAAATCAAGGGAGATAGAGTCCCTTAAGCAAAGATGTTTTTGCCTTAGTGGACTAAATTCCTCTGTTTTTAAGAGCATAAACCAGGACTGTTTTTGAAAGAGCATATGTTATGTAGCTTATCTAGGATCACCAGTTGGCCAAGCTGGGCTGGACATCTGCTGAAATGAGTCTCTTAACCTGATTTTCACTGTATTTCCACTGTGCCATGGAATTATGAAGAAGATAGTGACTAGAAGCATTTTTCTCTGTGTCACTCTCAAGGCTAGTGAAGCTGATTGTATTAAGTATCCAAATCAGGCTCTGAACACTGTTTCCAGCAGCAGCTGGTTTTTACCTTTAGAGAAGAATGTATTTGGTAAGAGATGTATCCCCTTGGATTCTAGCTATCTCTCAGAGGTTAGAGGGGCTAGGGGCAGGTGGACTTCTCTCTTGATGCCAGTTGTTGGTACTAGAGGCCCAACAGCAGATACCCAAACATCCTGTCTGCGGTAGGTCTGGCTGCCTTCACAAGCAGCAGGTGCATGGCTGGTGCAGTTGATTTACGCGCTACACACAGAGATTTTTTTAAGATTGGCAGCAATAAACACACTAAACCACAAGGACGCTGTATTAGCTCCAAACTACAATTGCAGTCACACACTCAGTCTCCCAGGGAGGCACTCGGCATAGCTGAGGCTGCAAATCTTACCCAAAAAGTGTCCCTTCTAGGGGTGGAGTTGAAGGAGAAAAACCCATTGATCTTTTCTCTCTCTTTGGCATCCAAGTCTCAATCCCTTGCAAATATATGAAATTTGGGCAATGTGTATGCCTCATTATCTACAATTGCGCAGAGCGCGGCGGTGGGACTGCAGTCAAGTCATTGTTCCTGATGGTCAACCAGTTCCTTTATCAGTTGTACAAAACATTTGTTTTTCTGCTGTGGCTCCTCTGATCAGAAGTGTTGCAGGTGATGAATAGAAGAATGGAGCAATGAGCCTCTTGCCTTGCCCCTTCCATTCTGCCCAGTGCCATGCCAACACAGACCACCCAGCCCCTATGCTCACCTTGGCCACCATGGGTTTATCGGCAACATTTGGCTTGGTATTTTTTGTGTTACTTGATGCTTTCTACACCAGAGTAACTGCTTGTGACCATCTGAGCAAGTGTACTGCAGGGCGTGGGTGCAGCCCCCGCAAAGCACAGAATGAGCGTCCAGAATCTGTCACTGTCAGGCAACCACTGTATTGTCTGATATAATAAAGCATATTGCTTGTGACTTTTGTCTTGAGAGTCATCTACCAGGGCCTAGGTGGCCTCTACATGCTTCCTTGTAGAGCCTTCCCTGTAGCAGCTGCAGTCTTCTTGTGAGCATCTGCTGTTGCCTCCGCTGAGAAGGGATGTTGCCAGAGCTGCCATTGGAGAGGTGCCCATGGAGAAATAAATGTACCTTGTAGTCTTATGTCTCTGGCCAGGAAAAACCCCAACCGAATAAGCCACCCCATTATCTGCACTTAGCTGCAAGTCCCATTAGGCAGTCTCCTTAGATAGTTAGTCCATTAGGTTTCTCCTTGGAAAATGTTCCCTATCAGAGGTCAGAATTGGCTGTTGTATCCTTGTCCCTATTTAGAACTTGGCTCAACAGCTGAGGTGCTGTGGGAGCAGTCTTTCATCCAGCCATTCTCTTAAAATTAAAACCACTAATCAGGTCATGTTTTTCCTGCCTTTGACTGATCCTGTGTTAGACAGGATTTAAAGTCTTGCTTTGGCTCATGGAGCAGCTGAAGCTAAACTCTCCATCATCCCTCCCACCCTGTAATTCAGTAAATAAATTCAGTAAATAAATTCAGGTAGTGATAGGACTAGGGGGAATGGAACAAAGCTAGAGATGGGTAGCTTCAGACTGGATGTTAGGAAGAAGTTCTTCATCATGAGGGTAGTGAGACCCTGGAATGGGTTGTCCAGGGAGGCAGTGGAAGCCCAGGCTGGATGAGGCTCTAGACAGCCTGATCTAGTGTGAAGTGTCCCCGGCCATGACAGGGAGGTTAGAACTAGATGATCCTTGCGGTCCCTTCCAACCCTGACTGATTCTGTGATTCTATGAAATGTGATCTTGGAAATAGCAGTAGTCAGGGTGGGTTGACCTGACAGTGCAGTGTCTCAGGATGTGCCTGGCCTCAGTGGGACCTGGTTTTAGCTGTGGCAGCTGTGGCATGGTGGCCACATGGCTGTGGCTTTGCTGCATTGACTTCACTCTGAAAGAGCCTGGGATAGGGGGCTGGCACCCCTACATAGTCACTATGGGGCCAACAGCCCAGTGGGGCTGGGAGAGGGAAACATGCTACTCCCAAATTTGTCTGGGAGGCAGGGAGAAAGAAAATCTCTAGTAGCTCCTAACAGATCCTGAGACTTTTGCAAAAAGACCCCCACTGTGAAGATTGTACTGCTCTCAGCAAGTACCTCAGGATGCTCATAACTTGTGTGTTTCTCCCCCTATTCAACTTGAAGACTAAAACTAGCAACCTTAGGACACAGAGGAACATAGAAAGGGTGAGCACAGCCCCAGAGAGAAGTAGAAGGTTTTCTTTAGACTGTTAAAACGTTAAATGGTCTAACAACATTTTGAGTGTGACTCTCCTGCCATTTTTTGTCCAGCTGCAACAGCTGGGGACCAGGTGAGATCAAGAAGGGCTGTCACTACATCAAATTCTTAATGCAATCTGGTTCTGCCTGTCAGAACCCCTCTCAGCTGGAGAGAGATTAATTTTCTGCCTGGTACACACCCTCCTAACCTTCCCACTTGTACCTAATCAGACAATACAAACTAGCTTTCAGGTATTTTTGCCTCAGCACTTTGAGTTCCCTTTTCTTGGATACGTTGAGAGGTTCAGTACTGTCTGCAATATGCTGAATCGCAGCAGCCAAGCTGCGTTTGAACAGTAAAAAAAAAAAAAACACGCTAAAGATTTTAAAGAATATGGCAATCTGTTGATTTGATAAAAATCAGGATTTTAAATATACCAGAAAAAGGATTCAAAAGTTCTGGTGGTTTGGTTTTTTTTGTTTTGTTTTTTGGTTTTTTTTAGATAGCAAATGCCATCTGCCACGTATCATAGAATCACAGAACTATCAGGGCTGAAAGGGACCTCAAAGATCATTGAGTTCCAACCACTCTGCCATGGGCAGGGACACATGACACTAGATCAGGTCTCCATCCAGCCTGGCCTATAAAAACTTCCAGGGATGAGTCTTCCACTACCTCCCTGGGCAACCTGTTCTATTGTCCCACCACACTTAGATTGAAGAACCTCTTCCTAACATCCAGTCTGAATCTAATCACTTCTGGTTTTGCTTCATTCCCCCTAGTCCTATCACTACCTGACACCTTAAAAAGTCTCTCACCAGCTTTCTTGTAAGTTCCCTTCAGATACTGGAAGGCCACAATAAGGTCACCTTAGAGCCTTGTCTTCTCCAGATTGAATTACCCCAACTCTCAGCCTGTCTTCACAGAAGAAGTGCTCCAGTCCTCTGATCATCCTCGTGGCCCTTCTCTGGACACATTCCACCATGTCCATATCTTTCCTGTAATAGGGGCTCCAGAACTGGACACAGTACTCAGGTAGGGTCTCACCAAAGTAGAGTAGAGGGGGAGAATCACCTCTCTTGACCTGCTAGCTACACTTCTCTTGATGCAGCCCAGGATACAGTTGGCTCTGTGGGCTGCAGGTGTACACTGGTGGCTCATATTGAGCTTCTCATCCACCAGCACTCGCAAGTCTTTTTCTTTAGGGCTGCTCTCAAGCCAGTCACTGCCCAGCCTATATCGGTGCTTGGGATTGCCTCGACCCAGATGCATACACCACACAGCTTGGTACCTCTCCCCCTTGCTTTAGTATGTGCAATAGGCCCAAATTCTTACTGTTTAAAATTTGCCTGAGCATGTATTCAGAAGAAGATTTGAGCATTTTAAAATTGATGGAACTAGTTATTGAAGTGTTTTCTCTTGTAGCTATCATAATACTGTCATGATTAGAACTCTTCCTCCCCTTCTGTCCTCTTACCTCTACATTCTTTGTTGTCTTGAGGGTAAATTGCAGCAATGAGTAGCTGCATCTTCTTTAAATTAAGTCAGTTCCAGCAGGAATGCAATCTGTATGTCAGTGTTTGTACAGCAGTTTGCCTTCTCAAGATACGACTTCGAGTGACCTGTATCATAGGTTGGTTAGGGTGACCCAACATATCTATTCAGGAGGAAATTGTGCTTCAGTAAGTTACCATCTTTGTTGATTATGAACTCCATTTACTATTTTGGTAATTATTTCCCAAGAGCTATTCACCATCAGTTGAAATTTTTCATGAACTAATCTATTGCAAAAAGCTGTTCTAATTACTTTAACATTTCAACAATCTATGCAATGGATCCAGTTTAAAAGTTCATTCAAATTTATAATTGTTACCACTCCAACCAATATTCTCTATTTAGTGCATTTACAATGAAGAGTGCTGTAAGTACTGATCATAGTGTTAACCCTTACAGCATTTTGTCAGGCTTGACAGGGCTCTGGGCAACCTAATCAAGTGGAGGATGTTCCTGCTCACTGCAGGAGGTTTGGAGTAGGTGACCTTTGGAGGTCCCTTCCAACTCAAACCATTCTATGATTTTTGAACTGTAAGCAGCTATACAGATAAGAAATTGTTAGAGCAGTTTAGCCTAGGGTCACGTACTTGAATGCAAGATTTTTCTTGGAATTAAAGTAGCACAAGCACTATTTAACTGCCCCACCACTAGTTATGCCTGCTGAGGGTACAAGCATGAAAATACAGCAGATTAATGCTTAGCCGCAGGACTGGTGTCAATGCTCCTCGAAGCATCATAGCCCCACGACTGCACCCAGATCTCTAGTTCATCTTGCTTGTTTCCCATGCTCCTTGCATTGCTTTACAGACACTTCAGAGACTTAGTAGAGGAGTGTCTGTTACCATTGTGGGTGTAACATAATCCACTGTCCCCTACAGCCCCTGGGATAGCAGCGGAGCTGGTACCCTGCCTCACAATTGTCCTGGGTTTTTCTTCATAGAATAGTAAGGTTGGAAGGGACCTCAAAGCTCATCTCGTTCCAACCCCCTGCCGTAGGCAGGGACACTTCCCACTAGCACAGGTCACTCAAGGCCTTGTCCAACCTGGCCTTGAACCCCTCCAGAGAGGGAGCAGCCACAACCTGCCTGGGCAGCCTGTTCAGTGTCTCACCACCCTCACTGCAAACAACTTCCTCCTAACATCCAGCTTCAATCTCCCCTCTTCCAGTTTAAACCCATTGCCCTTTGTCCTGTCATTGCAAGACCTTGTCAATAGTCTCTTCCCAGCCTTCCTGTAGGCCTCCTGCTTGAGCAGGGGGAGGGGACCAGATGGTGTCCAGAGGTCCCTTCTGATACCAACCATTCTACAATCCTGTGAAAATGACTGCCCATGCATGGTTAGAGCCTGTGTCTCGTGTGTCCAAGCATCTCAACTTCTTGCATGGGATAAATATTTACTGCTTGTTTATCATCAGCACAGTTTAGACGGCTGACGTTTTATGCACATGAAGAAAATGATAAAGCACACTGTAAACTAACAAACAGTCATGATCTGCCATGAATTCCTTACAGGGAAAAAGGCTGACTGATGAAACCATTTGAAGCCAGCCCTTTCATTTGCCTACCTGTTCTATTGCTGTCCTTTGATTGGAAGCAGACAGTAATTTTCTTGTTGCAAGGGGAATTACTATGAGACCTCAAAAGATGTACTGCAAGATAGCATGCTGTCTCAAGACAGCTATTTTGGTCCCTTGACAGAGTGGTGTAATCAAAAGATTATGCAGTAACAGCAAGACTGTTGATGCATGTGCACTGCCACCATTTACTTTATGCTCTAGATAAACGATAGAGCAGGACAGCCTACGGGGCCAGTGTGCACAGTGCAGCAGGAAGCCCAGATCTAGCAATGTGTATTGAGGACAAGAGAAATTTCATGCCTGCTGTCACACACATCTTTTTGCAGGTGTGCCTTCTCTTCTCCCAGTTGTAAAAGGGAGTATTTCCACTCTGTTGTAAGGACTAACAAATTGACATTTAGAAAAAGTTTCAAAGAGGCTAGTTAATAGGACAGTGTTAAATCTAACACATGAGACAGCACAATCTGTGTCTTTTTATCTGAGCAATCTCTCTGATGTCAGAGCCAAATTCCTTTTCTAATGTAGTAAGAGAAATCCCAGAAAGTGAGAAACCTCTGCTGCTTGCTTTTGAATTTTTTTTTTTTTTTACCATGATTTCTGAACCATGATGAATTAAATGAAAGCAAGGCAAATGAGTATTTGATTTGATTTTCTGTTCTGGGTACCAGGAGCTCTTACTAAATTCAAGAAGTGAATGTACTGTGATGTTTTGGGAGTTACCTGCCCCTCCCCGCCCCACAACGAAAATCACCCAGACTAGACTCAGCCAACTGGAAGTTAAGAACTGAAGCTATATTTACAGCTTAGCACAATTTACAAGCAGATATATATATATATATACACAATATACAGTTATATACAAGTTAAAAGTAATACAGAAACACAAAATCCCTCCAAAACAATCAGATTGTCAGGAGGATCCCAACCCAAACCTCCCCTTCCCCCTCTTTCCTTCCCTTCAACAATACCCAGATCAATCCCTGTATATCTCATGCAATAAATCTGGAGAGATCTGAGGTGAGATGTCAAAAAGACGACAAGGAGGTTAGAGGAAATAAAGGGTTAGGTCGGATTAGAGTTAAGGCAGAAAGCAGCCACTGACTGCCAGAGTGAAGGAGCAGAACAACAACAACTGAGAACTGAGAGAGGAGTGTCTGAGCTATATTTTGGCTAGTTGCATTTCTCAGAAGAAGGAGTGATATAGGTTACTGTTGTTGTTTCTCTTCTCACAGCTAAGGATTTAATTTCTCTCAGTAAAATCTTCCAATTAGCCTCAAACCAGCACGTGTACAAAGTTTGATGTGGTTTTGTTTGTCTATTTTTTTGTTGTTTGGGGGGGATGTTTGAGTTTTTCAGGTTTTGTTTGTTTTGTTATTTGTTGGTTGGGGATTTTTGTTGGTTCTGGTGGTTTGTGTTTTTTTTTAGGGGGGCTGGTTTAGTTTGTTCTAAATGAGATCATTTAAACAGCTGCTTCAGGTATGGATCTAAGAAGCTAAATAATTATCTTGACATTTCATAAAATAAAACAATGAAGAAGGACTTTCATTATTTGGGGAAATCATAATATGCCTTCTCTGAAGACTTTATCCATAAATAAACTCTTGTAAGGAGGATTTAATATCAAATTAATATTCAGCTGCAGCAGGAGTTCAAAACCAAAGAGTTGCACCCATAAGCATAATTCAAAATTCACTGAAATTAGATCACTGGAAGGAAAAAAAAGTGTTTATTTTTATTAGGTTCTACATTTTAGCAGGAGTTTTACAATTATATATATAGAATCATGGAGTCATGGAATCATTGAATCATAGAATCATAGCGTGTCAGGGGCTGAAAGGGACCTCGAAAGATCATCTGAACCAGCCCCCATATACATCGATTAATTATTAAATATCTAACTATCTCAAAGTACTTTTTAATCATCACAATATACTTCTGAAAAGTTGGGTTTATAATTATAGATTAAAAGATGACCTCATTCTAACAATTAAATGGCTTTTGTGTGTGTGAGGCTTGACTACAGCACCTAGGCAGGACTTGCACAAATAACAAGAATCCCGTGGCAGCAGAAGCTCTCCATTCAATGCCCAGGTCTTCTGTAACTACAAGTAATGCACACTGGAGTGTCTACTACCCTGTTGGGGTTGCACAGAAAGTGAAACCTTATGTGCCACTTTCCCAGTCCTCAGCGGAGGAAATAGGGAGAGGAGGAGAAGCCTGCCTTTCTGCCTGCTGAGCCCCACCATTAACCTCCGGATTGGTTTGTTGCAGCTGTGCTGAAACATATTCCACACACCAGCTGTCAGCCTAATGTAACTTGAAATGGGCTGCTGTAATAAACCATTATCAAAGCACTTGAGGAAAATGTGAGCCTTGACCTTATCTGGGTAATTATCTAATAGAGTGCAGAGTGATCCCTTTAATTGTTGTCACCCTTTGCAGCTATGCTTGAATGTGCTGGCTTGGGCAGTTACTCGCTGCTAGGGTGTCCTCATACCTTTAATATCAACATCTCCAGTGTAGTTCTATACTTTTTGCTGTAGATGAGAATCACACAGGACTGATAAATGAATTTTATGGGAAGCATTAAAAAAATCCTGTTTGGTAAGTTGTTACCTGCCAGTTCTTGCCAATTGCTAATCTTTTAGACCTGTTAGCTAAGAAATCCCCAAATGACATAACAAGCTGAGGTAATGGTCAGCAGACTGTCAAAATGCAGGTCCACTTAGTCAAGATATGTTTTTTATCCCTTTGTGACCCACTGTAATCATGTGATGCAAGAGACTCAGCCGTTCTAGGACACAAACACACATTTTTCTTACCTCACAAAATCAGAGGACGTATTAGCAGGGTTCAGCTGTAAGAATTTGTTTCCTCTGTTTTGGGGAGTGGGGGCAAAGAAAAGGATCCAAATGATTTGTCATTGAGCTTTGAACAGTTTAGGATTTTGATGCGCAAAGAAAGCATTTTCTGAGGATCTGTATGTGCAGATGAGGGGAGTAGTTTCTAAGTAATTCTTTCTCTTGTGTCTCTCACCTGCTTTCCATTGCAAGTTCATATAGTGGGCAAGATGGGTGGCACCCCTTCTTGACTAGCAAGGACTTCTCATTACAGGACCTCACATTTTTTGGAACGTGAAAAAATTCTGTCAATGTTCATGTGTGTGTTAGTTAAATATACTTAAATGTAATACAGGTAGAAGGTAGCTGAAACAATCACAAATCCAGTTTCTCATCTCTGACAGAAGTATCTCATAAACTGTATTGCCATCATGTTTCTGGTCCATATTGGATTCTGAAAAGTCAGATTCTGGAAAGCAAAATCTGTGGTTTTATTATAGGCTGTTATCTAAAAATACATTGCATGATTTTTTACTGAATAATTACGGTACTGAAACAATGCTGTTTCCTTTTTTTGTCTTATCAAGAAGCCCTGTTCTAGCTTGTGCTCTTGGCCTTTCAGCCTTGAAAATTAGGTGCTCAGAGAACGGATCAATGTTCCCATTAAAGACATCCATGATTTTTTTTTTTTTAAATCATAGAATCATAGAATGGTAAGGTTGGAAGGGACCTCAAGGATCATCTAGTTCCAACCCCCTGCCATAGGCAGGGACTTAATGCTCTAGACAGTTTTTTTCTTATTATATTATGAAAATGCTTCATGTCAACTTAATTTTAATTAGTTGCTGTATTTTCCTAACAAATAATTGAATCCACTGTATTAATGCACTGAAATATTGGTGGATTTTCACTTGCACCTGACGAAACAGGTGTTTGAGATGTGAATAGCAACTCTGATTTCAGGCTGAGAAGAATGGAAACTGAAAGCAGTGCAGGTTTTTAAAACTGTTGATAACAAAGGCCTTTGGTTTTCTTGCCTGCATAAAAATGAAAATACAATATTTCAACAACAAAGGTTTGCAGTGTAGCGAGCAAACCTGTTGTGCCAGTGGTGTAAAAATATAGGACTATATGAGTGAATCGTGATGTAGGTCAATTCAGCTACTCTCCATATTCATTGTGGCAGCTACTGAAAGAGCTGGAGGTGGAGCAGTAACTGCTGCACTGTGCTGTATTTAGTTTTCGATGCTGTGGCATCAGATGAAAGACCAGTGGGAATACTTAAAAAGCCACGGGTGATACAGAGGTTGAAATTAATCCTGAGAGAAGAGATAATGATTCTCATGGATTTTGGTGCTGAGATAAAATTGACAAGGCAGTAGGTACTGGATGCATATGTGATTTTTATTATTTTTTTTTTGTTCCTGCTGTTAGGACACTTAAATTCTCTTTTCCTCTGTTCTCCATACTTCCTTACATAATGGCATACATAAGGAGTAATACATAAAAGATGGTAAGATGCTCAGACATTACTGTAGCAGAGATCATTTAATATATGATTAAACCATATATTAAATTCCACATAAATCAGAATCCTAAACTTCCTTGTTACATTAATTTGGCAGTAAAGGATGAACATTGTCATGCTAGGTACTAGGCAGACAGAAAGCTGTAGAGTTCCTGTCCTATCCTGAACAGTTTATGGGCCCACAGTTAAAGCATATGTAGCATGAAGGGTGCACCAAACAAGAGTGATAGAAGACTGTGGAATGTCTGTGATAAATACGTGCAGGGTGAGTGCCAGGAGGATGGAGCCACGCTCTGCTCAGTGATGCTCAATGACAGGACAAGGGATAGTGGGTGGAAGCTGAGGCGTAGGAAGTTCCATTTAAACATGAGGAGGATTTTTTTTCCCTGTGAGGGTGATAGAATACTGGAACAGGTTGTCATGGGGAGTTGTGGAGTTTCCCTCTCTGCAGATACTCAAAACTCACCTGGATGCATTCCTGTGTGGTCTGGTATAGGAGATCCTGCTCTGGCAGGGGGGTTGGACTGAATGAGCTTTCCAGGTCCGTTCCAGCCCCTGACATTCTATGATTCTGTGATTCTATGGTCCTATTTTGTCTTAGTGGGGAAGTAGTTGGATTTAGACAAGCACTGAGAGGGAGAGAGAGTTGATGCTAGAAAGGAAAAAAACAGAGAGTGGTAAAAATGTGGGATATGGTGAAGGAATAGGGAGTCTGGTGTGGCTGCTACTGCACTTAATATTTGGCTTGGTTTTTCATGCCATTTTCTCTGGAGAAGAAGATGGGGAAGGAGTTACAAGAACTGTAGTTATTGTAACTGGACTGTATTTTAATCTAGTGGAATATACTAATTTTTTTAACACTGCTTATGTAGGAATAAATTAATTTGAGGAATGGACTCCTTGTTTTAGCAGAGGCCAGAGTTTCAGGGGTATTAAATAATGTGTGTCGTTACTAGCAGAGTTGGGATATACTTAGAACCACTTCTTTTGGGGACATAATATTGTAGCTCAAAGATAGATACACAGACCTCTAGAATTAGTGCAGATCTCACTTCACGTGGAGTGTGGTGCCTAGGCAGACAAGTTTGTCATCTCTGTAGGTTTGTATCTCCTTGATAAGTAATGCAGTAGGATTGAAATACTCTTTGGGAATATTGTAAGCAAAGGGCATAGATTAAGACTCTGCGTCCAGTATCTGTAGTGAAATGTGGGAAGAAAGTAAGTTTCATGATGACTGGAGTTACACTATGCAGTTAGCAATAGCCAAGATGGATTGTGAACAGTATATTCTATTAGTATTGTTTTAAAAGACCACACCCTTGGCTGCAATTCTTTCTTTACCACTGTTTGTCTGAGAATTGCCTTTGTTTTTATGGAAGTGAGGAAGAACATTGCATCTGTGCTGACAGGTACGGGTTGCATCTTTACTGAAATCTTCATTTCATGATCACGACTCTAGCCCTAGATTGGGCAACTCTGCTAATGCAGCTTGAAACTTCAGCTCAAAGATGTCTCTCTAATTCTGTGGTATGCACAGAGTGCTGTACCCCCAAAATAAAACCAAACATGATTTTTCTTTTGTATCAGTGATTAGTTATGCTGCCTCAATCTTGCAGTTCTTCAGATCTTCCTGAGCCTTCCGTTGCAAGATAAAAGGAAGATTTAATTTGACGCTGACTTGACTTTCAAATAACTCATTTTTTATCAGCAAGTAGGTAACACTTTTAAATGCATGTGAATGAAATTGGCACTCTGTGGTAATTCTCAATAAGGATTAAACCATAAGCATTTTATGAAGTTACTATTCATAAAGTTATTTTTATCAAGATATTTTTAAATGACAGAAGAAGAAAAAATTAAAGGAATGCAAAATAGGGAAAGTGACATTTTTCAGAAGCTTCCAACTGGGAAAATATTTATCTACTTTGAATATAAACCCCAAAATACTCTGTATTATACAGAGAACATACTTGAAAAGCTGGGGTTTTTTGTTTTTTTTTTTTCTGTGTCCTCTAGTAAAAAGATCATCTGAAACATACTTGAATTTCTTGTGTTATTATTGTCTACCATATGAGGATTTTGAGTGTGAAGAGGGAAAATGTTCTATCTTCCTTCTCTTTCCTATTTCATCTGTGAAAACTGGCAGAGGCCACACAAAACTAAACATGTTTAGTTTTGTAAGAGTAAAAACCTGCCTGTGTGCAACAAGGCAGTGAAGGCACTACTGAATAAACTAGCAAAAGCTTTATACTTTATACTTTATTTTCTATGAAAAAAGACCATTGTTTTTAAGTGTATTCTGGACAAAGGTAACCAGATATTGAATAGTGATATTCTTTCTCTTATATTGAGCTGTGTAAGCTATTTTTATCTTACCTTTTACCCTGATGTGATAAAAATCACCCAGCAATCCATGTACTGTCCTGGACGATGAAAAAGAAATCGCTTCCTTTCTGAAAAGGCAGTGTGATCTGACTAGCCTCAGATGGCTAGGGATAAGGAAACGGAGTAGTTCAGGAAGGAGAATTGCAGTGCTGAGTGACAAGCTTGAAACTAGAAATCTCTGTGCTTGTTGTCAGATGGAGAGAGAATGGAAGCACTGGAGCTAAAAAAAGCAAGCGATGGCATTGGAAAAAGACTAAGAAGGAAACTGATTTACCAGGGAAGGGAAACAACTTCAAATACTTCAGTGCTGAATTGGAATGATTTTGTGCTTATTTATATTCTGAAAAGGAGAACCTGAATTGTTTAATAATAGTGAATGGCAGCCCTAGTCAAATACTCTATTTAAAAGGCAGCAATCACCTCATGGAAAACACATGCTATATGCACAGGTACTAAAAACTGGGCCCAGTGATTGAGATAATTGTGAACTAGTTTTAAAGTGATAGAAAATGGTAATACCAGTATAAATAATATCTTGCTATTGATTGCTGTATGGTTATTTCCCATTCAAGAATTCAGTCACAGGGCAGACTGTTACCAGTTAAAGCTATTGAATTAAAATATATTGTGTACAACAGTTTGTTTGGTCTATGAAACATCACATGTTCTATTTAACTGTGGATTCAATTAATGGCTGTTTAGTTGTGGGCTTTAAATCGAGTAATCAGCTTGCATCTCTGGGCGACAAGTAATCAGTTTGTAGCATGCAGTGGAACAGTCAAAGGGAGCAATGAGCAAGCCTTTCCCTATTAGCTTTTCATAGAATCAAAGCATCATAGGATGGCTTAGGTTGGAGGGGACCTTGGGGATCATCTTGTCCAACCTCCCTGCCATAGGCAGAGATTCCTCTCAACTAGACTTGGTTGCTGAAGGCCTCATCCAGCCTGGGCTTGAACAACTCCAGAGAGGAGGTATCCACAACCTCCTTGGGCAGCCTATTCCAGAGTCTTGCCACCCTTGTACTGAAGAACTTCTTCCTAAGATTCAGTCCAAACCTACTCTCCCATAGCTTAAAACCATTCCCCTTGTTCTATCACTGACACCCTTATGGGAAGTCTCTCTCCAGCCTTCCTGTAAGTTGCTTTCAGGCACTGGAAGACAGGTGTAAGGTCTCACCAGAATCTTCTCCAGGCTGAACAACCCCAGCTCCCTCAGCCTGTCCTCATAGCAGAGGTGCTCCAGCCCTTGGATCATCTTTGTGTCCCTCCTCTGGACTTGTTCCAACAGTTCTATCCTTCTTATAATGGAGACACCAGAACTGGATGCAGTATTCAAGGTAAGGTCTCAAAAGAGCAAGTAAAGGGGAAGAAACAGCTCTCTTGACCTACTGGGCCACACTCCTCTTGATGCAGTTTGTCTTCTGGGCTGCATGAGCCCACTGCTGGCTCATGTTGAGCTTCTCATCAATCAACATCCCTAAGTCTTTTTCTTCAGGGCTGCTCTGAACCCACTCTGCACCCAGCCTGAATTTGTGCCTGGATAATGAAATAACCTGGGCTTTCAGGGACATATAAACCAGGGATTAGATGGTAGGTAGGAAGGATGTCCAAGCAGGGTAATTGACAGTGCTTAATAGTCATGAAAATATTGGTAGAGCCTTGTCATACAATGCACTGTGTAAACTATACAGCATTTGGTAACAATATCTTACACCTTCAGTTACCTTTGGCAAATACATTACAACCTTTATGATGAGATATTTGAGGTATTTATTGCTGACTGGGATATAAAAGAACACATCAGTTAAGATTTTATTTTTCTGGTAATACTAAAATCCTTTTTCTCCCTCCCCCCCCCCTTTTTTTTTTTTTCCTTTTTAAAAATTTTTTTCTTTCTTTTTTTCTTTTTTCTTTTTTCCTTTTTCCTTTTTTCTTTTTTTCCTTTTCTTTTTTCTTTTTCTTTTTTCTTTCTTTTTTTTTCCTTTTTTCTCTCTCTAGTTTGCTTTCTCTTTCTAGTTTTGGAACATCTTAAATGATTTCCGATTGAAAGAAATTGATTATCCATTTCCATGAAAAACTTACTGTTTGTATCAATACCTATCAGACTATATTGCAGTGATTGACTATACTCACTAAGGTCATCTAGTCCAACCCCCACTGCAGTTAGCAGGGACATCCTCCACTAGATCAGGTTGCTTGCAGCCTTGTCAAGCCTGACCTTGACTATCTCCAGGGATGGGGATACTTTACACCTACTAAAGGCGTAAAGTGAGATAAAAAGAGTGCTTCTATCTGCTAAGTCATCCTACCCACTTTTGGTGATTGTAAGCAACTGTCTTCATAGGATGTCTCTGCTCTCACCCATTCAGATTTTACCTAAATAGATTGTAAGGATAAAAGAGGTTATTCTGGTAATCCATGATGCATTGTTTAGGCTGTAAGAGTTCAGCCAACAATCCTAGTATTTGTCTGAAAAGCTGTGGCTGATGTCTTCGTAGTTTTTTTGCTTCATAGACTAGTTTGTGTTGGAAAGGACCTTAAAGATCATCTAGTTTTTTCTCTCCTTGATCATAAACCAGCTAAGTTATCATGATGGTACATGTATGCAAGACATACTACATTATAAATAAGGGCATATATTAAAGTTCTTTTACTGTGCTCCTTTCTTCATAGCCTATTAATCAAGCATTTCTTTTTTCATTTTGGTGGGACAGAGAAAGATGACTTTTTTTTTTTTCTTTGTAGGAGCTTTAGAAGGGGGCATTAAAAATTTTGTTTTGCTATTCTTCCAGGTACAACTTCAAAATATGTATTTCTTCTCAGCCTAACAACTCCTGAACTTTACATTATGCTGACTGAAGAAATTGCTTTTCAAATTTATAGCTTGTGTCTGGACCTACTGCTTGGATTACAAGTTCAGTTTTAACACATTCAGTGGCTCTTTGAGTGAGTTATGAAAATGGGAAGAAATGAAGATGAGTTGGAGGTCTGAGTTAATTTACATCTGAATTACACTTAGATGTAAATTGAAAAGAACTGCAATTTTAATTTTGCTTAATCACAGTGCAACACCATCTGTAGTAGAAAAAAAAATCCATCAGTGATCCTAACACTTTTCAGTGTCATACTGGACTAACATTTTACAGTAAGGATTACCTTTAGATGGCACTAAGAGTAAATATTACAAGAACTACACAGGAAAGTCATAGCTTTAGAATCCAGCATATTTGTGATTGTGTAGAAGTGGTATTCAATGATTTCCTGAATATTATTACATAGTTACAGTATTTTTATTAATTCTGATGGGAAATAATTGAAGTCTTTCATCTCACCTTGGTTGAACATAGAAATTGGGTACTACATTCAGGATATATATGGCCCAAATGACCTTTGGCTTAATTTTTTTATTTCTAGCCTGTCAGTCTTTTGACAGTAATGGAGAAAGTATGTTCTCCCAGAAGCAAGCAACAGCATCTCAAGCCTCTCATCTCCTATGAATGTAGCTGTAGAAGATGCAGGCCTATAACATTGTCCCAGATGTTCTTCCTTATCCTCATCCTCAGCTGCATCCTGCTTCTTCTGGTACAATAGCAAAACTTTTCTAGGGGAAAACAAAGGGGTACTGAGTTAAGTCAGGGGTGATCCTAGCACAGTATTGTTTCTTTCTGATTTTCAGTCTGTGCAATGAAATGCCTTTGAGGCAGCATGGGCCAGAGTGTCTGTGTATCACCATGTTTTGCTGTCAGTCTTTTTGTCCAAACTGGCTCGGAATCCCCAGTAATAAAGCTTACAATGCCAAGTGGAAGCATCAGCATCGTTAATAATGTTACATTACTTTCCATCTTCAACTTGAAATATAATAACCAAGCAGAAACAGTCAGTAGGAATTGCACAAAGGAGTCTGTCCCAGCATTATTCACCTTCATAAGTCAAAGTAACATGATGTTATGTTCAATGTAAAGAGAAGTTTGGAGAAGAGAAAGCTTCTAGGAGACCTTATAGTAGCCTCCCAGTATCTGAAGGGGCCTACAGGAAGGCTGGGGAGGGATTATTTACAAGGTCTTGTAATGACAGGACAAGGGGCAATGGGTTTAAACTGGCAGAGGGAAGATTTAGACTGGATGTTAGGAGGAAGTTCTTTACAGTGAGGGTGGTGAGACACTGGCACAGGTTGCCCAGGGAGGTTGTGGCTGCTCCCTCCCTGGAGGCGTTCAAGGCCAGGTTGGACGAGGCCTTGAGAAACCTGTGCTAGTGGGAGGGGTCCCTGCCTATGGGGGGGGGGTGGAACTAGATGATCCTTGAGGTCTCCTTCCAGCCTTACCATTCTATGATTCTGTGAAATACTGCCTTTGGTGTACAAGTCTCTTTTGATGTTGGGTTGAATACTGTTTCCATCACAGAGATAAACCTTCCTTTCTTAGTATTTATTTTATATTCTTGGATGTTAAGCAATTGAATTTTCTATACAAGAGATAGCTACACAAGTAGTTTTTAATTGTTTGCCATCCTTCTATCAAATACCTACCGTCTGGGATTTAATACTCTAGGAAAAATTTGCTCCTTCATCAAGCAGCACATTTTCTGGTTTNCAGTTGTAAGCTCACTGCATCAGAAAAACCCACCAGATGCTCAGCGATGCTGAATATAATGCATTCCTATAGGAAAGAAGACTACCAGCTCACTGCCTTTTCACATTAAAAAAAAATTGCTAATAAAGATATCCTGATCAACTAAGATTTCATAGTCCATGATGGCTTAGAGTTTTAAATCTCCTTTCACATCCTTCTAACACACGCTGCTAGTTCAAAATATTACTGTGTGCTGGTTTGAGGCTAACTGGAATATTTTAATGAAAAAAAAATAGATTATAGGCTGTGAAAAGCAAACAATGGTGATGTCTTCTTCACTCATAGGCTTGCTCAGACATATAAAAACAAGGACACAAATACAGATAAGATTGAGTCTCACTCTCGGGGAGCTGCTGTGTCTTCTGGCCTCTCTGCTGTGTAACCCAACTAATCACTCTGCTTCTAACATCCCTTGCCCATCCTCCAAACTCGCCTTGCACATAAGGCAAACCCTGGGGTAAGGTATAGGGGTGGGAAGAAGGTAGAAGGGTGGTTGGGAACCCCTCCTGGGGTCTCTGATTTCTGGGAGGGGGATTGTGTTTCTGTATTACCTTTACCTTGTATATTTCTGTAAATATTCCTGTATATAGTGTATATATCTGCTTGTATATTGTGCTGAGCTGTAAATAGAGCTTCATCTGTTAACTTGCAGCCAGCTGAGTTCTAGTCTGGGTCATTTTACAAAGTGTAGGGGGCAGGGAACTCCCAAACCATCACAGTTGGGTTTAAAATCTTTCTGTAAAATGAATTTAAAAAGCAGTGTGTGGCAGTGGCATTTTGGATGAGTGCTGATGCACACTCTACAATACATAAGGCTTTTGCAGTGCTAAAGCCACCTAACTTTTAAAAATTAAATGTTTTGTCTCTGAGCAGACACAGATTGGTATGGGATGTATCATACTCTCATAGCACCCTTCTTTGCATCTCAACCATTTTGAGAGAAATAATGATTGCCACAGTAATATTGATAGAGTTTAATGAAGTAGAAACCATAGTCTATTGTTTTAATGGCATTGTTGCTTTTATTTTTCCTTCTCATTGAAAGAATGAAAGTTTTAATGGTTTTGATGTAAGTCTAAGGGGTTGTCTAACTATTTCTGGCCATGGTATCTAGCTGTTGAACTGTACAGGTACATGTGACTGGCACAATTCAGTTGGAGCACTGAAGTTAACCTCCTCGTATCTGTAGTAGGTGTTGGCCCCATAGGCATTTTATGCTTGGAGAGGAAATAATTATTTTGGATAAAAAAAGGCAAAATTTAAATTCTTCATCTGTTATATAGAAAAGTTTGGTCATAATTTCTCTTTGCAAAAGTCTTAAATAAGGCAGTATATACTGCATCTATATTTTTTCACATATTTAGTTGTATAAAATAATAATAGAACCAAAAGGAATTGTCATTGTTTACTCTTATGGGATTTTTTTGTTGTGTATGTGTATATTCAATATATTCAATGTATACACAATTCTTGTCATTGTTACTTTTAAATATATTTTAAAATTTTATATTCTGTTAATTTCTTTAGTTCAGAAGAACAACTCTTGCCTGTTTAATTTTTTAATAACAATATATGGGAATAGTCTGGACTTCTTCCTTTTCTAAAGTGTATTTCTCCAGAGAAGAATCAAATGTATTTTGAAATTCATGAAATTCAACAAGGCCAAGTGTAAGGTCCTGCACCTGGGTAGGCACAATCCCAAGCACAAATACAGTCTGGGTGGTAAATGGCTGGAGAGCAGCCCTGAAGAAAAGGACCTGGGGGTGTGGGGTGATGAAAAGCTCAACATGAGCCTGCAGTGTGAGTGCAGCCCAGACAGCAACCGAGTGCTGGGCTGCACCAAGAGCAGCGTGGCCAGCAGGGCAAGGGAGGGGATTATCCCCCTTTACTCTGCTCTTGTCAGACCCTCTCTTGAGTACTGTGTGCAGTTCTGGAGCTCCCAGCACAGGAAGGACATGGAAGTGTTGGAGCGGGTCCAGAGGAGGCCACAAAGATGCTCAGAGGGCTGCAGCAGCTCTGCTATGAGGACAGGCTACAAGAGTTGGGGCTCTTCAGCCTGGAGAAGAGAAGGCTTTGAGGAGACCTTAGAGTAGCCTTCCAGTATCTGAAGGGGGCCTACAGGAAGGCTGGGGAGGGACTATTTATAAGGTCTTGCAATGACAGGGCAAGGGGCAATGGGTTTGAACTGGCAGAGGGGAGATTTAAACTGGATGTTAGGAGGAAGTTCTTTGCAGTGAGGGTGGTGAGACACTGGAACAGGTTGCCCAGGGAGGTTGTGGCTGCTCCCTCCCTGGAGGTGTTCAAGGCCAGGTTGGACAAGGCCTTGAGTGAGCTGTACTAGTGGGAGGTGTCCCTGCCTATGGCAGGGGGTTGGAACTAGATGATTCTTGAGGTCCATTCAAACCTTACCATTCTGTGATTCTACGATTCTATGACCTATAGTTACATAAATAATATTCATACATTTTCTCTAAATCTACAATTGCATGCACATTATAAAGCCATGTAATACTGTCAGCTTTAAAGCAGAGCCCCTGCTGGCATTTAATTGCTTGATATGGCTAGCATCTACTTTATGAGTATAATTGTAGTAAGTTTATAAAAATAAATATATTGTCACACTGAGAAACATCTTCATTATGGAAGAAATTATGAAGGTTTTTGAGGCTTCTGTCACCAGTGATACAACAGCAGATGACAGAATGCATTGGGCTACAAATAAGGATTCTTTGACTCTTCTATGCTATAGCAATTTGTCCTTCATTAGACAGTAGCGTGGGTTTCTTGGGGTTTCTTTATTCTATGCAAAATCCCAACCTGAAAAATTGCCTGGCATTTTTAGGTGAAATAGAATTTAAGATG
Organism: Ramphastos sulfuratus; assembly: GCA_013399055.1. NCBI lineage: Eukaryota > Metazoa > Chordata > Aves > Piciformes > Ramphastidae > Ramphastos > Ramphastos sulfuratus. The sequence continues at coordinate 37,009 of WBNM01032340.1, read as the reverse complement.
TTTGCGAAGTAGCTATCTTAATTAAAGGGAAGAAATATTATATAGTAGCTCTCTAGTCTTCTGTGTGAACTTTATGCAATTTAGAGAGGACAAGCATAGTTGCCCTTACTTGAGCATGCAGGAAAATAATTAGAGAGACACTCTAACAGAAAGAGGAAAAGCTGTGAGAGGCAAAGGGAAAGAACTAGGAAAGGCAGAATAAGAAAAAAATAGCTTCAAAATATTAAGTTGCTGAGTCTCGTGGAAAACAAAGTCAGCAAATGCTTTCTATAGCTAGCCACATGTTCAGTAGTAGGCACTACCTACCTCTTTACCAATCTCTTTGGTTCTTTAACAGTACCAGCTGGCAGCAAAGCACACACCAAAAAAAACCCAAAAAACACCAAACAAACAAACAAAACCATACACCAAGCTAAAACAGCCAACTGTCCAAAAACTGTCCAAAAAGCAGAAAAGGCCTTGTCCCTTCTGAATCAGAGGCATATACTCATGTTCTTCTCCACAATGTTCCACGGTCTTTGGTGTCAAGTTCCCAAAATGTTTCCAAAGTCCATGATGGACCCCAAAAATGCATGTGGCTTGTGAACTGGTGAAGAATTTAAGGGATAGAACTGACATGTAAGATGATGTTTTCAAGTTTTTGTCCTGTTGAGTGAAAGACTACCCATAAGCAAGGCAACAAGCACACCACCTCAGGCACTTGCTCATGATTTCTTGGTGTAGCACTAATGGCTGAGTGCAAAGGCTAAACTCCCTGCTCACCCAACACAAAACTGAGGGAAAAGTAACACAAAACTCAGAGTTCAGGTAAAGAAAGAAGAGTTTAATATANAGCCCAAGCCTTGGTTGCTGTCTGAGCTGCACTCCCACTGCAGGCTCATGTTGAGCTTTTCATCAACCCAGACCCCCAGGTGCAGGAGAAGAAGTGCAGTGAAATACAGGAAAAAAACAAACAGCATAAAACAGAAAACCAACACCAGCAGCTACCCTACTCCCACCCATTCCTCCACCATGCCTGCAGAAAAGAGCCAGCACCCAAGAACCTGGAACCCAGAAGCAACAACAGGAGGCCTCCCATGTTTCAGTCTGAACTTGAGGCCCCATAATACTTTGCTCCAGTCAGCACTTCCATTTTTGAAGGTGGCACGACTGTAGCATAGTATGAATAACAGCAGCAAATTCAACTCAGTCCATGACAAACATTAGTAGTGAATATCCCCATAGTCTGTAGGAGCTGTAGAAGTAGCTGCGGTGGGCTTTACGTTCTCCTTACTCACTGCTTTCAATTACATTCTCACAGGATAAGTAAATTGTTTTATACTTACAATGTAGTGAACTAATCTCCAGGCTGTCTTTATTTCACTGCTTACTGCTAAATAGCGGGCAAGATTTTTTATTTTAACTGAAGAATTCCTCATTTTTTCATTGCCTTCAGTAACATGAAGGACTAGAAATGTGGACACGATTTTCAATTATAATTATCACTCATTCACCTACATCTGTTGGAAATTCTAGATGCCTGAGAATTCTGCTTCTTTTACTCAGTATGAAAAAGTCTTTTCATTAGAAGCTCGCAGCTTTTGGGTAATTCTTTTGGTACATATTGCTGTATTAATGTAGTCTCTAAGACAGTATTTTGAGGTGGTTGTCATTTATTACCTGGTAGGAAGCTGTACTGTGTACAGCTCTGGTATAATATCCAGGAAGTGTTAAAATGGGTTAATTTCTAGGTATCCTTCGTGTAGAGATTTCTTTTCAAGTATGGAAAAAGTAATTTAAACTAGTGCACACTTTCTGCTCATATATTTACTCCTGGGATGCATCTGGCAGCTGTGCATGCATACCAGTATTGCATAAACATTTATCTGCTTCGGACCATTCAAAATATGCAAATCTGTCTTCTTTCCATGATGACTTATTCCGAGTTTAAAAGCATATTTTCATTGACTTTGAACGTTAAAATAAGTAAAGGCCAAGTTGTAGGCTGCCTAAGCCACGTGGCTCTATTAGAATCAGTTCCATTCTGTAGAACAGCTCCAGCTGCCATACATGGGGTATGCATGCATATGAGTGAGGGCAAAATTCCTCTCCTTTGGTCACTGCAAATACAGCCTAGTCCCTGTGTGGCAGGGTTGGGTTTTTCTTAGGTTTAGAAATGGGCAATAGGCATCTCCTTCTTTATCATGAAAGCAATTTAAAAAGTCATTTTGTCAAATGCACATAGCAAATTGTGATGGTTTGGGAGTTCCCCACCCCACCAGACTTTGTAAAATGACCCAGACTAGAACTCAGACGGCTGGAAGTTAAGGACTGAAGCTCTATTTACAGCTCAGCACAATATACAAGCAGAGATATACACTATATACAGGAATATTTACAGAAATATACAGGGTAAAGGTAATACAGATACACAACACCCCTCTCAGAAATCAGAGACCCCAGGAGGGGCTCCCAACCACCCTTCCACCTTCTCCCCACCCCTATACCTTACCCCAAGGTTTGCCTTACACGCAAGGTGAGCTTGGAGGATTGCCCAGGGGGGTTAGAAGGAAAGTGGTTAGTGAGGTTACTCGGCAGAGAGGAGAAAAAGCCAGAAGCTGCTAGACCGAGATGCTGTGCCCCAGAGACTGTGTTATCTATGTTTTAAGTTCTTGCTCTTAAACATCTCAGCAAGCCTATGAGTGAAGTAGACATCACCATTGGTTCCTTTTCACAGACTATAGTATAAATTTCTCCATTAAAATATGCCAATTAGCCTCAAACCAGCACACAAATGTTCTCATTAAGAGGGTTAGCTTTCCACTAAGACATCGTGGGAAATGCATTGCTACCTTTCCTTGCCCACTCCCTTGCCCTGAACATAGGTCAGTTTGAGCTCTTATGCAGGTCACTACAATGAACTTTACATCTTCCAGTTTATAGACATAATGTGGTATCAAATATCAAACTAAGTCCTTAAACTGAACAGTCTCTTAGTTATCATTAGGTAGTTTTCACTAATGTTTGCTATACAGTATATCAACTTGGTTTCCTGGTAGCTGTAAACATATCGCATGAGTCCTGCTACTCAGAAAACTTGGAAACAGATTCTGAATTTAACACCACAGGCAAGGTGTAAAGCCTGACAGACAGCTCAGCATGGGTCAGGGCACAAACAGAAACTCTTGCAAAATGTGTTGCTAAAAAAAGAAAGAAGACAATGAATTTGCATCTCTCCATGAGAAGAGGCAATGACACAAATTTCTTGAAATTTATGAAGAGGAGAAGAAAATAGCAGAGTGGACCACTCTGTGCACAATAAAATAATTATCTGCTCAGTCAGAATTACTCATGGGTGACTGGGCAGGTAAAAGTGGGGTGTAGGCAGTGATATGTATTGCCACCTTTCAAAAACTAAGAGATGCCATAGAACTGACAGATTGAAAACTTAGGTCCATTGCATGCAAAGTATCACAGAATCACAGAATGGTAGAGGTGGAACCTCTGGAGATCATCTAGTCCAACACCTCTGCCAAGCAGTTTCACCTGGGGCAGGCCACACAGGAACACGTGCAGACAGGTTTTGAAAGTCTCCAGAGAAGGAGACACCACAACTTTCTGGACAGCCTGTTCTAGTGCTCTGTCACCCTTACAGTGAAGAAATTCTTCCTCATTTTGAGGTGAAACCTCCTGTGTTTCAGTTTGTATCCATTGTCCCTTGTCCTATCACTGGACATCAGTAAAAAGAGAAGTTGTTAGCATTATATCTGTGTCCAATGGTTTAATAATGTCTATTTCAAATATACATGGAAAAAATAAATCTGCAGTATATGACTACCTTCAAAAAGTGAAGCTTTGAAACTATCATAAGAGAAACCGGAAACATTTTTACTTCTTTAGGCCCTCCCAGTTTTTCCTCCCATGTCTTTGTCTTTAAAAACATTTCTACTTTCTCTCTAAAATTTCAGTTACATCTACTTGCTAGTTGAATTGAACATAGACTGGCTTTCCCAATGAGCTCCTTCTTAACTCTTGTCCTCCCCTCAAACTGTGGCTGCATCCTGGGAGAGTGCTTTCTGTTGCAGCTCGATTCACCGATACAGGTTGATCGTAGCCTAGGATGATGTAGAAGTTCTGCACTTGCTAAATAATTCAATCTATTTTATGGCTAATAGCTTAATATCCCGTTTCTGCAGAGTTGGTAAAGCATCTGACAAAAGGTCAAACTGATTGTGCAGCTTCTCTCTTATGAACTTCTGCTGCTTCCTGGTGCTGCTCTCAGGATATCTTCACTTCTGATAGGTTTTATTAATCCAAAAATTGATACAAGATATCTCTTCTAATGAAAAGCATGTCTGGCAGTATTCTCCACTCCTTCTATGGATGTGTTGCATTTCAGTTTTGATTACTAGCTCATGACCTGTTTATTTTCTGGTTTGCTTGAAACCCCAAATCTCTTTTTCTCCATATAAAAATGTGACCGGCACGTTTGCTCTCATCGTCTATATTGCACTGTACTCTTTGACAAAAGCCAGAATTCCTTTTTCAAGGTCTTTTTGGAAGCAGATAGCAGCCTTGTGTTACCAGACTAGTAGAATATTTTTATATTCGAAGGAGAAGAAAAATAACCTGTAGTAAGCAGCAAGTCTTTCTTCCCAGTCAGAGATGAATTCTGAGATAAAAGGATATATTTCTTCTTTGTCTCGTGACACAAAGTCAGACTTAAAAATCCTTCTACTGGTTCAAAGTGACTCAGAGGCTAAAGAAGTGACACCATCTAAGACTTAAGTATGACACACAACTCTGCTATCTGCTTGTTCATAGAATCATGGAGTCATAGAATCGTAAGATTGGAAGGAGACCTCAAGGATCATCTACTTCCAACCCCCTGCCATAGGCAGGGACACCTCCCACTAGCACAGGTCACTCAAGGCCTTGTCCAACCTGGCCTTGAACATCTCCAGGGAGGGAGCAGCCACAGCCTCCCTGGGCAATCTGTTCCAGTGCCTCACCACCCTCACTGCAAAGAACTTCCTCCTAACATCCAGTCTAAATCTCCCCTCTGCCAGTTTAAACCCATTTCCTCTTGTCCTATCATTACAAGACCTTATAGATTGTCCCTCCCTAGCCTTCCTGTAGGCCCCCTTCAGATACTGGAAGGCTACTCTAAGGTCTCCTGGAATCCTTCTCTTCTCCAGGCTGAAGAGCCCCAACTCTCTCAGTCTGTCCTCATAGGAGAGCTCCTCCAGCCCTCTGATCATCCTTGTGGCCCTCCTCTGGACCCGCTCCTGTTCTGTGGGTTCAAAGTACCCTTTTGGTCCTCAAACCCTTTTTACTTGGATAGAAAACCCATCATATTTGACTCTTACAAAGCTTCAGCATCACAGAATCTGAACTCCCCCCGATGTTTGTATACACCATACTAGATGTAGCAAGTGAAATTCGGTCGCAGACATTGTTTTGTGTTGCGGTGTTGAATTATTTCTGTCACTGATTACCAAACCTGCAATGGAGTACACAGCTGCAATAACACATTTTTCACATTCTGTTTGTTAGTTCCGTTATTGACTACTTTCCCCCTTTTCTTTACTTTGCTATTAAGTAAATCAACTTTGAGATTTCCAAATCAACTTTGAGATTTCCTGTATTCAAATAATTTTTAACTAAATGAAAATGCTGTATTTGAAGGGAAAATAGACACATTGCCCAGTCCTCTAAGAATTTATGCAGCTGATATATCCTTAGTTTCATTTTCCAAGGTTCTGCAGAGCCAGTGTGACAGGCAAGCTGTTAAGGTGAGATGTAGTTGGAGATGCTTACCCTCCTTTCCTTCCTAACTGTTGCTCAAAATACTGGTCTAGAAGAGCAGATCTAACAGTGGGGTTTCCTGGGCTAATGCAGATCATTCCTCACATGGGTACTATGCATTCCTGCTTTGTCAGTTCCTGAGCATAATTTGCTAATAAGGAATAAGTATCCTCTCTCATTGATACTACATTGTTTATCTCANATTAGCAATTTTTTTTTAATGTGAAAAGGCAGTGAGCTGGTAGTCTTCTTTCCTATAGGAATGCATTATATTCAGCATCGCTGAGCATCTGGTGGGTTTTTCTGATGCAGTGAGCTTACAACTGATTTATTCTGGAAGGCTTAACCAGCATTCATGCCTATTAGTGCACTGGTTCTCTTCTGGTTTAACCATAGTAGTTCAAGGTGAATTATTGTTAACAAATCCCAGTCTGCAAACTAGTCTCATTCATGCTTATAGAAATTACTGTGTACAGTTCTGGAGCCCCCAGCACAGAAAGGACATGAAACTGTTGGAGCGGGTCCAGAGGAGGGGCATGAAGATGATCAGAGGGCTGCAGCAGCTCTGCTATGAGGACAGACTGAGGGAGTTGGAGCTTTTCAGCCTGGAGAAGAGAAGGCTTCAAGGAGACCTTAGAGTAGCCTTCCAGTATCTGAAGTGGGCCTACAGGAAGGCTGTGGAGGGACTATTTACAAGGTCCTGCAATGATAGGACAAGGGACTGTGGGTTTAAACTGGCAGAGGGGAGATTGAAACTGGATGTTAGGAGGAAGTTCTTTCCAGTGAGGGTGGTGAGACACTGGCACAGGTTGCCCAGGGAGGTTGTGGCTGCTCCCTCCCTGGAGGTGTTGAAGGCCAGGTTGGACGAGGCCTTGAGTGACCTGTTCTAGTGGGAGGTGTCCCTGCCTATGGCAGGGGGTTGGAACTAGATGATTCTTGAGGTCCCTTCCAACCTTACCATTCTATGATTCTATAACCTTACTTTTAAAACAAAAGATGGCATAGAAGTAGCTAAAGCTGTGTAGCTGCCAGAAATGTTTTAAGAAACTTCCAATGAACTTTTTAAATTGCAGGTCTTAATTTTAAATAAAATTCTGAACAGTATATCCAGAAAATCCTTTTTTTTTTTACTCTGAGAAACTACCACTAACCCAATTAGTTGGGATTTAAGTACAATATTTCCATAAGCATTCGCTCTCCATGGTAATTCTAGTTGACCTAAATCTGCTCCTACTGGAATCAGAATGAGTTTTACTTTATGTTTTGCAGCAGGCCATGTGAGTGCCCAACCATTCTCAAATTGTTTTCTACTCTCTGACTTAAAAGTGGTTTGTGCACTGCAAAATTCTAGCTGAGTGTTGAGAAAGTTTCAGGAATACTTACAAAGCTGATAGAAAATGGTAGGAAATGCCTACACATTTCACAGACTGTGAAACAAAGTCTTCAACTCTGTGTCCTGTAATCTTCAAAAAGGTTTTGCTACTCATTAGTGTTGCAGAACATAAAGAGGAAAAGTTGATGGAAATAAGTGCTATATACTACTGTCTATTCATCCCCTAAATAAAGAAAAGAAGAAAGAAAATGTTTATTACGCAAGAACAAAATTCCCCATTTACACCATTTGCCTGAGCTGAGAATGTCATGGGAAGAGGAATTGCAGGGATATATAGATCTACTATGCACAGTATCACACAAAAACCTGTTCTTTTTCTTAGAATGGTCTTCCCTAGGGGGCTACCAAGTCAAGAGAGAAACATGAGTAACATAGCATAAGAGATTGTGACACAGGCCAGAGCTTCTGGAAAAGATCTAAGCTTTTGCAGTGCTTGCAGTGCTATTTCATGGTAAGTTTAATGTCTTGAACCAGAGAAAATGGTAGTTGAGAACGGGGGAATATTCTGGAGTAACCTCTGTCTGCATATGCATAGATTGTCAATCAGAGAAACAGGTAAATATGCTCTGGAAAGGGTTTAGTAGGAAACCCCCTAAAACACAATGTAGTATGGAAACCACTACCCACTTAATTCAGTAAATAGTTATGTGACTTTAAACCAAATAATCTATTTTTGCTTTGTATAGCAGTTTATCCTGTGCATGCATGCTGGTGGCTAGACATTAAGGACAGCACAAGCTAACCTTTAATTCATGCCTAAGTACACCATCCTTGAAATGTTTACAGATTTATCCCTTCTGAAAAACATAGATTTGAGTATTGGTGTTTTTCATTCAAATTATAGAGAATCCACCTGGTTGCTGCACTCTTGATGTTTGGAGATGTTTTAAATGATCCTTGAAGAACCAATGCGAAAATGATTGGAATGTGCATTCGTGTAGATTAAACTCAGGTTGTGGATGTTAGCATAAAAGCACTGAATTGTGGTTCAGAGATAACTATGTGCTGCATAAGCAATAGAAAAAATCCTGCACCTAATCTCCTTTCTGGGTATACCAACTTAAAGGCATTGTTTTTTTTTTTTTTTATTTACAAGGTCTTGCAATGATAGGACAAGGGGCAATGGGTTTAAACTGGCAGAGGGAAGATTTAGACTAGATGTTAGGAGGAAGTTCCTTGCAGTGAGGGTGGTGAGACACTGGCACAGGTTGCCCAGAGAGGTTGTGGCTGCTCCCTCCCTGAAGGTGTTAAAGACCAGGTTGGACGAGGCCGTGAGTGACCTGTGCTAGTGGGAGGGGTCCCTGGCTATGGCAGGGGGTTGGAACTAGATGATCCTTGAGGTCCCTTCCAACCTTACCATTCTATGATTCTGTTATTCCTTGAGTGAATATTACTGGAAAGCCTACAATACATTGTATGATTTCCTTCTACTTCTCTCTTTCCAAACTCTTCAAGTTTGCTCAGCTTCGGCATAGAATAAGGCAATCATCAAAAGAACATTAAGGATTTCGATCAATTTCAGGTGTATAAGGATGTTTGTGGTTGAGAAAAAGCATGTATTCTAATGACCGTAAGGGTATAAGTATTTGGAATGAAAATAGTTGTCTTTGTCTTTCATTCATCAGTTTTATGAGATAGGATCCCTTTATAGAAAAGATAGCAGTCTGTACAAATGTCAAATTATTGAACAGCTCTTTCATGGATACGTGGCAGTCCATTTTAATGCCAGTCATTGATCTTGGCAATGAGAGTAAAATCCTTTTAAATGTTATTGTTAGGTCAAATTTGTCAATGAAATATAATGCAAAATCATGCATGTTGTAGTGCACTGCTGAAATAGATGAAATAACTTTATAGTACCAGTTTTCATTTTTTCATTGCAGCTTTCCTGAGATGGTGATGTATATTAGCACACTGAAATGAAACAAGATGGCCATTCACAATGTTTCAGTGAAAGAGAACGTACAGACTGCTGCATAATTAATTACTCCTTGAAGATATTATTTCACGTGGAGTAGATTTTCTTCTATGTGATGATTTGGGAGTTCCCTGCCCCCCTACACAATCAAAATCACCCAGACTAGATTTAGCCATCTGGAAGTTAAGGACTGAAGCTCTATTTACAGCTTAGCACAATATACAAGAAGATATATACACAATATAATATGAATATTTACAGAAATAGACAGAAATATACAAGTTAAAGGTAATACAGACACACAATACCTCTCCCAGAAATCAGAGTCCCCAGGAGGGTCTCCCAACCACCCTTCCACCTTCTTCCCACCCCTCTACCTTACCCCAGGGTCTGCCTTACATGCAAGGTGAGTTTGGAGGGTCAGTAAGGGGGATTAGAAGCAGAGTGATTTGTTAGGTTACACAGCAGAAAGCAGAAGACACAGCAGCTCCTACAGAGAGAGAGAGTCTCTATCTTATTTATATTTGTGTCCTTGTTTTATACATCTCAGCAAGCCTATCAGTGAAGTAGACATCACCATTGTTTTCTTTTCACAGCCTATAATATATTTTTTTCCATTAAAATATTCCAATTAGCCTCAAACCAGCAGATTCTATTAAACTGCTATTTATTCATGACCTTTAATTTATCATAAACAGTCTTAATTCTACATCATATGCAGCAATGTAGAACAACATTAAATTGTTAAATTGCTCTCCTTAAGTGAGACTTAAAGCTTGGCAGAGTTACAAGGAAGCTAGTAGGTTTGCCATTACTACTACTTCTACTGCTACTACTACTACTACTACTACTAATGCATTGGTCTCAGCAGGTGCTTAAAACAAATTTCTAATGCTAAACCTCTGACCCTGCTTAGCTACTTCCTGTTTCTTCCCTCTGTCCCCATCTGGAAGGGAGCTGAAGTCATCCTCGTACTTAGGACTGCCCGAGGGAGTGCAGAGAAACCCCGGGGAAGGTTGGTAGAAGCAATGTCAGCATTTTTTTCCCTTCAGACCCTGAAATGCTGTCCATCCTTCTTCAGCGTGTATACAGAGCCTTACTGAAGGAAGCAAAGCTGACCTCAGCTTTGCTGTGACATTTCAAGAGAAGACTACTGATATGTGCACTGAAATTTTATGCCTCCGAATCACTAACGGCAAATATTGATAGCGGATGCTAGGCATGTGGTTACTGTGGTTCAGAACAGGGAGGTGGATCTTTGCAAGTAGAAAGGAGCTGCTTCTTTAAGATCTGGCTTAAATATGGGCTTTAAAGAATAGGCTAAACCACAAACCTCAAGTCCAGTCATAAAGCTTTTTAACTCAAAAACAAATAACGAAGGCTGCATGCAATGCTTTTTGGTTTTTTTTTCTTCTTTAAAATGAGTATAATAATCAAATCTAGTTTCATTAATAACATTGGGAAGGCAAGGGCTCATTTTGGAGTCTAAGCTGATTGTTAATCACATGAAGAATCTGAATATGAGACTCATACTTGTATTAAAGGGAAGGCTGTTTTTCCTGACAAGATCCTTGTACACAGAGTAATCCAACTGTTGTTCTCTTCCAGTGTTCCAATCACACAGGTGTTGACAACAGAAATTTGCAGAATGAAGAAGGTACTTTAGCAAGAAATCCTCAGAAACAAGTTGTCTTTACTTCAGCAGAATAATCAAATTATTTAGGGATTTGAACTGCATCAAAGAACAGCAGTAACGTTTTACAGGCATACTTGTATCTACAGGGGTCTTGTGTGGGGTTGTAGGAATTTGTCATGAATATTGCTTGGGCTTCATTTCCACCTTGGCATTTCTGTCCTTGACCTGAGACCCCCCAATAGATTTCAGGGGTGTGAAGAGCCTTGCTGTATTCAGCAAGAACAATCCCAGATGTAAAACTGTTAAACTTGAAATATGTGTTGAATGGAGGCTGGGAGTTGCCCCTGCTGGAGGGCCAGGCCAGGCGTTTGTTTCGCTTTTTGCCATTTTTGCTATACATGCTTACAAAAGCTTGAGTACAAGTCGGCTTTGCTGCCTGGGTGCCCATGTGTCTAGGGCTGGAGTTTCATAGCTTGAGGTCATACTGTCTGCAGACCAGAAGTGTGCCCCAAAAGCCAATGTTCTATATTAAAACAGCCTGAGAAGCTAAATAATGTGGATTGTAATTGAGTCGGCGTGAAGTGTATCGCCCTCTGTTCTCAACCGAGAATCCCCCCGCACAGGCGCTCAGGTGTGAAGGCCCAGTTGCGCCCCGGGAGCTAAAGTGCCGGCAGTTTGTGGCCAAGCCGGCAGCATCTGCGACCGGCTCTGTCCTCCTGCCCACCTGGCTGCGTTCCACTCGCGGCTCTGCTCGCAGCCAGGTTCGCGGCCCCGCATCTGCCGCCGACGTCTCGATGCCGGCCCGGTCGCGATCGCGGCGCAGCTGCGGATTCTGCTGCGGGGGGGCCTCGCGGGGCTGCGGGCGGTGGGCGGGGCCGCGGCGTCGCGTGAGTGAGGGTGCTGGGGGGCTCGGCCCGCGTTGCCATGGAGACCTTTGTGCCGGCGCCGCGCGGCCCGGCCCGGCCCGTCTGCCCCTCCCGCCGGGCCGCCGGCAGCTGCCCGCCGCCGGGCTTCACCTTCGGCCTGCCCCGCGCTGCCCGGGCAGCACACAGCGGCAGCCGAGGGGCTGCTTGTCGTGTCCTCGGTGGTGCGGCCACCCGGCCAGATCGCTTTTCGTCCAAGTTTCTTGTTTTAAGTGGTAAAAGGAAGGGGGAAAAAAGAATTACTAGACCCGCGTGAATGCTGTTCCGGCGAGGAGGGAAACTCATCTCGGCGCTGAGGAGACTCCCGGAGCGGATGCTGCGGTGATGAATTAACAAGTGGGCGACAAAGGTAAAGAGTTGAAGAGGAATCACTTCTTTGGGGTTACTTCTGAAGTTGTTGATTTGAGATGAAATGAGAATTTCTTGTAAGGTGTATAACTTTTTTTTTTTTTTTTTTGAAGCGTCACATCTTAGTACCTTAGAAATATTTTTTTGACCTCAGACCTCAGTGCTTTAAATCTGGTTGCGCGGGGGCACGTAGCTAGCACAGTCTCTGGATGTTAAAAGTCCACGTGTAGAACTATCTAACTTGAGGCGGGTAGGTTTTGCTTGGGTTTTTTTCTTGTTTTGTTGTTGGTTGTGGCTGTATTTGTTGTTTGGGTGTGTTTTGGGTTTTTTTGTTAGTTAGTTTGTTTGTTGTTGTTTTTTTTAAGAAACCCCCAACGTTGTTGACTAACATAAAAAAACAACAAACAAAAACCCCAAACCAAACCGGTAACCCAAACCCAAACCAACCAACCAACCAACAAAAAAGCAATCAGTGGGTGTTTTAAAGTCTATTAAAGACAACGAAGTCAATGTTACTCTTTAGTGCTGTGTTTTCCCAAGTTGCTTCATGTCCATATTCAGCAAAACTATTTCACCATGATTATATCCTGTTTCAACTTGTCTAATGCATATTTTTTTTAACAAATCAGTAATTCTGCTGAGATATAATTTAACAGGTTGATCTTTCTTGCTAAAAGAAAACCCCAATTGACAAACCCCAACAAACCACCACACAAACTCAAACCCCTAAAACTAGATGCATGCCTTGAGCTTACAGACCTGTAGCTTTTAGCTTGTAGAATATTGTCAATAAATATTATGTACTCAACTATAATAGTTTTCTTTTTTTCCAAATTGTAGTCTTAAGTAGATGAAAATAAAATTTACATCTCCAATAGTTATGTTTAACCTTTAAGCCTTTACCTGAACTTAGCAGGTAGTTTTTCCATATAGATGGGTCAGCTAATGTAATGTTGATTACAGAAGGTTAGTGAAAATAATGCATTTTTGTGCCCCTTTAGTTTCATCTGGTGCTACTCAAGTACCAGAGAAACGTGACTCACTGTTCAGGGGATTAAATAAGTGAATTTCATGTGGAAGCCACTTACGTGAAAAAGGCCCAATTGCTTTTTTTGAGGCAGATCCACATACTTGCTGAGGTAACAGGTTATTTACTGGTTTGATCTTTTGCCTGAGTTCAAGTGAAATATCTGAAATGTAAAAATGAGCAAGCCCCACTTGCCCCACCCCCCCTTTCCCCCCTGGTACTTCCTGCAGCATGAAAACAAGATAAACAACTAAAAAGGAGTTTTAGAGGAGAAACATGTTAATGTGGTATAATGGAGTTTACTAGGTGATTGCACTTGTCAGATGAAATGAGTAAGCATATACCCTTCCTAAGTCCATAATGAAAAAAACATGACTTTGAGGGAATTTTCTGCTGATACAACCGTAACTTAGTTTTTTATTAGTTAATATTTGGAGCAGAAGATTTGTATAGATCAAACTAGTTTTACACTGCTCAACAAAAGGGATGATTTTTTTTTTTTGTTTGATTGATAGCTTTATTTGTTTGATTAATTGTTCATGGGGTGTTTTGTTTCTTGGTTTGGGGTTTTTGGTAGGTATTCCAGAGTATTCATCATGGGAAGAAAAAAAAAATATCTTCCTTCCAATTTCACAATTATTAATATGTCAGTAAAATCACTTTAAGATCAGGAACTAAATTAATTTTGCACAAAATTTAGTGATGCTAATTCAGTGTTTGACTGGCACTTGGTAGTTTAAATGCTTTGGACTGTTGATCCAAGCCTGTTCCTCCTTGATCCTACTAGTCATTTTATCTGGTTCGTTCCACTAGACTGATTTAATAAGACTGTTTGTTACATAGTACTTTTTGAGTTGGCTGTGGTGTTTTAAAGCATGCTCGTTAGAGTGGATTCTTTTAGTAGCTTTCAAATTGCATAGTGACTTCTGAAGTCAAGTGTCCAGATACTTTTTACCTTCCTCTTCTCCCCAGTAAGATGTGCTGTATAGAGACCCCAGTGGCTGTGGAAAGAACATGAAAGTTACTCAGAAATGGTTATGAAGGGACTCCTGAGACCTGTGGAGATGGACAAGTACCTAAAGTTGTTTTAGCAGTTAATTCCACTCTTCTTTTCTAAAGTCTTCTGAGTCAGTTGTAGAAATCAAAATTCAGTAAAGTCCCTAACAGATTGTGCTCTTGGTGGAACCTCCTGTGGTTGATAAATATTTCAAGAAGCTGAAAGTTACTGATACATTTTAAATGCACTGTTAAGCTGTGATACTTCATAGCCCTTTGCATGTGCATCTGCATTATTCATTTGTGCTGTGCAGGTAGATAACAGGCCAAATCCATTTTTGGTATCACTTGACTGATTTCTGAGTAACTGAACTAATTCAACCACACATGTACATGTTGATCTTTGAAAGTTCAAAGCAAAGTTGGAATTACTTCAGTGATTTTATTTTACACATAATGGCCGTTTGTGTACTAAGTAATGATGTTCAGTAGCTTTGGAATTCTGCTTGTAATTATTTTAATGAAAGAAGCTATAATTTTTTTCTCTCCTTTTTTTT
>WBNM01032340.1:0-22415 GCA_013399055.1 Ramphastos sulfuratus | reverse complement strand
TTTTTTTTTTTTTTTTTTTTTTATATTCAGTATCCTAGTTGCTGAATCTTAAACTGACACAGAGATAGGATAAAACAACTTTCTGTCATTGATAGTAGTTCATCCTAATAACCTAGTAAAATAGGTATTGACACACTTTTTGGTAGTGTGATGCTCACCTCAAGCAGAAACTCTATCTCTGTTTTAAGCAACCTTCCATACAATGAATGGGTCTGTGATGCTAATATGTGTGTGTGTGCCCAAATACCAATACATATGTATGCAAACTGTACATACTTTAAAAAAATGAAGACTTGCTTTAACTTACAAGGAGAGGCAGAGGAAACAGAAAAATTCTATGTCCTGACTTAACAGCATTCACTGGATTTAAAATGCTGACACGGGTCAGGCTGTTCAGATGGCAGAGCATGTAGCACATTTGATGGAAGCTGCTGTCTCAAATTTAAGTGTGGTATATGAAAGCAGGTATTGTTGTTTTGTTTTGATTATAATTTGGCTTTTGTTTGGGGATTTTTTTTTTTTGTAAAATTCTTCTTTTTGAGATACAGAGATCCTTTGAGATCCTTTCAGAGAACTTAGCATGAAATTCATGCTGTTATAGTTTCTGCCAGAGGTCAAGACCTTCGTATGACATTCTTGGAATGGTCATTCCATTAATTGGCTTTTATAAAAGCTGACCTGACAATTAAAGCAGGAACTTGGTCCTCCCAGCTGTGAACACATGCAACATATCTTGGTCAGTCTTGAGTGCTACAGAATTCTACAGTTTTAAGAATCTGGAAGAAAAAGTAGTTGGAAACACAGCTACATGACAGTTTAAGAAGACTCAACTGTGTCTAATGCTTTCTAATGATGTTGTGTCTAATATCCACACTATAGAAAGGGTCTTCATTTTGTGGCAATGTGCTTAAATCAGAACTGGAGAATCAATGAGATAGGTGCACATACATTTAATATTGCTTGGGGACTATCACAGTTTTGTATAATTTTTATTTAGCCCAGTTCTAGATGATTTGTTCTCATTGGACTGAAACACGTTGAAGCCAAATAACTTTCACAGCTTTACAAATCATCAGACAAGCTAAGAATTGGGGCACCTCTCCCTTCTGTGCTGGGAAAAGTTGTAAAAGTCAATTGAGGCTGCAATAAGCATTCATTGACAGTTTTTCCTAGAACTATTGGCAGTGAAAAAAGTATCTGTCTGAACTGTTATAATTTAACATTAAGTTGTTTGATCATTAACAATGCTTGTGTTGTTATTTTGGCTTTTTTCTAGTTGTGGCTTCAGTTTTTCTGGTACTGATGAATACTGAGAATTTTTGTTTACATAAAAACTTGCTTTCTTCTAAATACCATTGTCACTGAGCTTGTGTGCACCACATGTTAAGACATTTTGATTGTGTAATGAAGAGACTAGTACTGATTATTACCATTCTGTTAGAGTTGTTTGAGTGTTCTGTAGGAATATGAGTGGTAATAAATAGTTCATTTGGAAGCTGAGAGTAGATGTCTCTGATTTTTAGTACATACAGGCTCTCATTCTAGTATGTGTGTCAGGCTATTTCAGCCAAAATATACCCATTCCTTGTTAGACTTACATAAACAGTGGCTTGAAGCAGATGCTGGTAGACATGGGGAAAAAAAAGTAGACTATTTGTCCATTCTGAAGGATGGTCCAGCAGACTACATAGGAATTAGCAGCATCTTCTATTTTGTGAAACCACGGCACAGTTGGAATTGGTGGCAAATCTGAAGTCTAATGTGCATGAGTTAACCTCTACTACTTGACTTTTTTTTTTTTTCTTTAGTGAATTTATTTCCAACATTACTTCAGCAGTAATAGGTAGTTCTATTTTGATTTCTTACCTAAACTGATTTGGTCCAGTACTGCTTTTCCGTGTGTTCCAGGACTTCCAACTTAGGTTCTTAAGTGCCAGTTTCTGAATGTACGAAAGGCCTGTGCCAGAACCTGATGCAAAGTCTCTTGCATAGATAGATAAGATGCATTCATCATCAATAATACCAGAGGGGTGCTGTTGACTAAAACACAGATAACAACAGAAAAGTGAAGAGGCAATATTACACACTTTTAACTCAGTCTACCATGAACCTTCTAATGCTTTTTATCTTTCAGACTGTCAGAGATGGTAGTTCCTACAAGCTGGCCTTTAAGCAATGGAAAAGTACTATTATTGCTAGAAAGCTCTAATTAGGAAACCTCAAAATTTCTTACCTGCAAGAGATGATTAATTGTCAATAGATAAGGACAAAGAATTAAAAAAAAAAAAAAATCTGCCAGCAGAGGTTTCAAATAAAACCCAACAAAAAAACCCAACACTTTTGCTTTTTTTTTTTTTTTTAATTTTTTTTTTTTTTATTCCCAGTCTTCCTGGTTGCAGTCTTATGCATCTGCCCTGCAGAGATTTTAGATGAGGTTTCTTTTGGTTCTACAGCTGACTCTCCCAACTGGCTCAGGATGTGCGAAAAATTGAATAGCCAAATTTCAGATTGAGATTCAAGCGTAGAAGTGGCTCAGTGCCAGCTTTCTGTGAGGAGCAGGTTCTCGTCTTTATGCTTGGGCTGTGCTCCTTTTCTCCAGCTTACTCTGCACAACAGCTCAGTTAGTTTTCATTGTCTCTTTCCCTGACATTCAAAGCTATTATCTGTGCACAGCCCTATACTCCTAGGCTATGACTTCTTAATTTCCCACCTAACTGATATTCCATTCAGATGAGTGAAGACTTACTTCCAAGTTCTTCAAGAAAGCTTATGTTAGCCCAGTCCCTGCTATTAGCCAGGAAGAGAACTGAATCTCAGTTCTCATAGGAAATTGAGTGCCACTAGAGGCACGTTTGTGTCTGCTGAGTTAGAGGAAATATTTTCAGTGATTTGACTCTAGTATTTTTTTTTCCCTAATTGTATTAATGATGTGCAGTAGAAGCCATATCTCAGGTGGTTTAAACTGATATATCAATATCCACTGAAATAAGGATGACTTAGCTGACTTAGAGGAAGTAAGTCTGTGTTGGGTTGCTTTATGGTACCCTCGTAGTTGTGGAAGAGACCTACCTGAGCTTCCAGAACTCTTAGGTTTTGTTGTACTCTTACTGAAACTAAGTTACACAACTGATTTAAGTAATTTCAGACATAGCAAACTAAACCATGTATTGACGTATCCTGTGGATGAGGTAAAGTGTCACCAGCTTTATCTACATAAATTGTATTTGAAATAATTTACTCAGAATGATGTGATTAAAGGAGGAAAGAGGGAAAATTGTATTTGTTCTCTTCTCACAGTCATAGTGTTAGACATTGCATTGGAAATGCATGTGCATGACGTTCATAAAGCTTCAAATGCTGAGATGTTTCCCATTAATTTTTGTCAGGCACACATGCCTAAGAAGTCATTCACAGTAAATGATAAGGTGGTGCTAGGATTAGATGAATAGCTTGCTGTCCCCAAACTGTTAATTGAACAAACACATGGAAAAGAATTTAGAGCAGTTTTATTTTGATATAATTGTTCTCATAGAAGATTAATACTACATATGAGTATTGCATAACCCCTGCATTAACCATATTTCACTCACCATAATTTTTTTTCTGCCTCAGTTCAATTCAAGCCTGTATACTCTGGTTCAGAAATGCTGTGTAATTTTAATCAGAAATAGTAGAATTTCTGTAAAAGAGACTACATATTCACTACCGGAATATGAATTGTAGCAAAATTATAATTACAGAAATAGTAAATTTTCTTCAGCAATAATATGATGGAGTGGATACCTTTCTCACTTGTTTTTGTCTGAGAACTCTGGGCTTTAAATATTTTTCACATCCATTTTTACAGGAGATAAGGAAATTACTGAAATTACTACTTCCTTATCTTCCATCCATTCTTTGACACTGTCCCACATGGCATCCTGATCTCCAAGCTGATAAAATATGGGTTTGGTGGATGGACCACTCAGTGGATAAAGAACTGGCTTGATGGCCACACCCAAAGAGTGACTGTCAATGGGTCCGTGTCCAGGTGGAGGCCAGTGACAAGTGGAGTCTCTCAAGGATCAGTATTGGGACCAGTCTTATTTGACATCTTTGTTGGCAACATGGACAGTGGCAGTGAGTGAACCCTTGGTGAGTTTGCCAATGACACCAAGCTGTGTGGTGCGGCTGACATGCTGGAGGGCAGGGATGACATCCAGAGGGACCTTGGCAGACTGGAGAGGTGGGCTCATGCCAATCTCTTGAGGTTCAACAAGACCAAGTGCAGGGTCATGCATCTGGGTTGGGGCAATCCCAGGCATGGATATAGACTGGACAGTGACTGGCTTGAGAGCAGCCCTGAAGAAAAGGACTTGAGGGTGCTGGTGGATGAGAAGCTTAATTTGAACTTCCTGTGTCACTTGCAGCCCAGAGAGCTGACTGTATCCTGAGATGCATCAAGAGAAGCATGCCCAGCAGGTTGAGATAGGTGATTCTCCCCCTCTACACCATTCTCATGAGACCCCACCTGAATACTGTGTCCAATTCTGGAGCCCCTATTACAAGAAAGATATTGACATGCTGGAATGTGTTCAGAGAAGTGCCACAAGAATGATCAGAGGGCTGGAGCACCTCTGCTTGCTATGAGGACAGGCGGAGAATTGAAGACTCTGGGAAGACCTTATTGTGGCCTATCTGAAGGGGACCTACAAGAAATCAAGTGAGGGACATTTTAGAGTGTCAAGTAGTGACAAGACTAGGGGGAATGGATCCAAGCTAGAGGAGGGTAGATTTAGATTAGACATTAGGAAGAAGTTCTTCACTATGAGGGTGGTGAGACACTGAAACAGCCTGTCCAAGGAGGTAGTGAAAGCCCTAACCATGCAAGTTTTTAAGGCCAAGCTGAATGTGGCTCTGGGCAGCCTGATCTAGTGGAGGATGTCCCTGCCTGTGGCAGGGGGGTTGGACCTAGATGACCCTTGAGGTCCTTTCCAACCCTGACAATTCTATAATAATCTTTAATATTGCCTTTGCCCTGTGTACTTTATTTCTATTAAATATTTACCACTAAAAAAGTTTAAATTTTTGTAGTGTACTTTTAAGTGGGTTTTTCAAGTGCCACTGCTCCTCTTAACTAAGCTTCTGCAGTTTATAAGCCCATGTATACATAGAGTGCAGAATTACATAAACAATTGTATCAGATTTTCCATGTCAAAATCAGCTCTGCATTTGAATAGGAATTTTATGTAGAACATACATCTATATTCTCTCCTAGTGTTTATTGCACAAGGTGCCTGTCTTAGAAGAATGATGTTGGGGCAGTCCTCAGTGTCAATACAGGCTGGAGGATGATGGGATTGGGAGCATCCTTGCAGAAAAGGACCTGGGGTTACTCGTGGACAAGAAGCTGGACATGAGCCAGCAATGTTTACTTGCAGCACAGAAGACAAACCATATCCCAGGCTGCATCAAAAGAAGCGTGGTCAGTAGGTCAAGACAGGTGATTCTCCCACTCTACTCTGGTGAGATCTCACCTGGAATACTGTGTGGAGTTCTAAACACTAAAAGAACATTGAACTGTTCAAGCAAGTCCAGAGGAGGGCCATGAAGATGATCAGAGGGCTGGAGCACCTCTGCTATGAGGACAGGCTGCAAGAGTTGGGGCTCTTCAGCCTGGAGAAGAGAAGGCTTCCAGGAGACCTTGTAGTAGACTTCTAGTATCTGAAAGGGGCCTTACAGGAAGGCTGGAGAGGAACCATTTACAAAGTCTTATATTGACAGGACGAGGAGTAGTGGGTTTAAACTGACAGAGGGGAGATTTAGACTGGATGTTAGGAGGAAGTTCTTTGCAGTGAGAGTGGTGAGACACTGGCACAGGTTGCCCAGGGAGGTTGTGAATGCTCCCTCCCTGAAGGTGTTTAAGGCTAGATTGGATAAGGCCTTGAGTGACCTGTTCTAGTGGGAGGTGTCCCTGCCTGTGGTGGAGGTTTGGTACTAGATGATCTTTGAGCTCCCTTCCAACCTAACCTATTCCATGGTTCTATAAACCTTAGAGCAGCATTTCATATCTGAAGGAGCTGGGGAGGGATTTTTTAAAAGAGCATGTAGGGATAGAACAAGCATCAGTGGTTTTAAACAAGAGCAGGACTGATTTAGGTTGGACATTAGGAGGAAGTTGTTTACAATGAGGGTAGTGAAATACTGGAACAGGTTGCCTAGAGGGGTGGTGAGGGCCCCATTCCTGGAGACATTTGAGGTCAAACTTGATGGGGCCCTGAGCAACCTGATCTAGTTAAAGATGTCCCTGATCACTTCAGGGATGTGTATTAGGTGACCTTTGAGGATGCAGTCCATTCTGCTGTGTTCTACAAAACCATATTCCGAACAAAGTGTTACTTTCACTGTAGCTTTTACTTTGAGAATCTGTATTATTTGAATTGTGTTTAACAGTAATGTAAAATATGCCTTTAAATTAGTGTTATCATAATGAGGCTGTGTAGCACATCATAAATAGGTTGTTTCTAATAACGTAGGAGCTGACTGGCCTGAATTGTAAAAAAAAAAAAAAACAAACAAAAAACAACCCAGAAAACCTCCCAAAAAACCAAAAAGGTACAGTGAGGACTTGCTGTGAATCAGACCAGACCTGTATTCATTTGTTTCTGTGGCTGGTCAGACTATTGAGGAAGTGTCAGGCAGCAGGGAGGCTGTCTGTCCTTGCAGGCTACGGAGTGGCATTACTGCCATTATATCTCCTGGCAGACAAAAGACAGAGTTGTCTTCTGTGCCTTGTGCAGCTTTCAGAAACAATGTTTTATTTCATGTTAGTGTTGCTTTGTTTACCAATGACAAAGCTTATGGGGTTGGGAGTACCCAGGTGTGGCAATGATTCAGGTAGTGCCACATTTCTTCTTTGAAACTTTTGCTCTGTGTTCACTCTTGTGGATAATGCTTGCCAAGTTCTCAAAGACTGCTCTGACTTGGGAGTGTCATTTTTTTTATGTGATATTATGAATTGAACCATATGGTAGGAATTGCAAGAGCTCATCTAACAGCAGAAGTTCATTTCTAACTAAATTTTAAATTCTTTTTTTTGCTCTTGAAGTGCTTAGAAATTGCACATATGGCAGTGGCAAATGCATATATGGACTCATTTGCTCCGAGACAGGAATGTACACACATATGATGCCTGTGTTCACCTAAGTGAATAAAGCTTTCTTTTACCTCTATATGCATGCAGCTTAAAGTGGGATTTGTGCATTTCTGAGTTTAGAACTTTTTTCCAAACAAAATCTGAATTATTTATTTTAAAGTATTTTTTATCTTGTTTCATCCCACTATTAGTCTAGTGAGGCGTTACTACTCAGTACTGTAAGATTCCTTGATTGTCAGTATGCTTTTACTCTGTCTACACTGTGTTTAGAAATTGTGAGGCTACTGCATGGCTTCAACTTGGCAAGTCTGGCAGTGATAATCTTAATTGTTTCCTCTTCATACTTCTTGTTCTTTGGCATCAGTCTTATACTGCCTCAGAATGGAAATGAGCTTGGATAAATGTAAAGGCAAGGTGTCTAGACACCAGTTTCTTGAAAGAGCTTCCTTCTGTTAATAAGTTGTACCATAGGGAAGGCTGAGTCATGGCTGAAAGATAAGGAAGATAAGCTACCTGGTTGGCTGTGACCTTCAGATAAACTCTGGATATCTGTTTGGGCAACTCTAAAAGGCATTATGGTTAAACCTTTTGTCCTGCCAGGGCATCCTAGCCCCGTATCTATGTTCCTATGACAGGAAATAGACTAAACTTATGTTTTAATTAGTAATGGCTCTTGAAAATGAGAAATGCTGGCCCTAAGATGGAGTTTCATAAATGAAATTCCTGTTTGGACATAGACACATTCTCTAAAATCTTACACAACCTGCTTGTGCAAGTTTCTCTTCATCTTTTCCTTAGTTTTTTTTTTTAATTGTTAATGGACAGCCTTAAAAAGAATAATTTCCCTTTTGGCTATCTGGCAGCAGGGGAGGGAGGGGAGGGAAATTAAATGCATATATAAGACAATCAGCATAGGGACTTTGCACTTTCTGATTGACAAGAGTGGGTTTATTTTTTTTTTAAATGCATTCTCTTCCATCTAGAAGTCAATATATATTGACTTCAGAATTTAGAAAAATGAAATCTTTATGTTGTGGAGAGATTGTAAGTGTCTCCACGGAGGGAAGCCTGGTTGTTATTGTTTGTCAGCACTTTTCTTATTGCCTCAGGACACCTTTCTGTCATGGCATAGTATTTTTTAATATATTATGGAATTAATGTTCATCATGGGTTTTGTTGTTCACCTCATACTGATCTCAGTTTTGAGACAATATGTGAAAAAAAAATATGTGGCTATTTGATTTTGTTATGTTTTTGTTTGGTTGGGTTTTTGTTTATTCATTTTTTTGTATGGTGTTTTTGTTTTGGGGTTTTTTTTTGGTTGGTTTTTTTTTTTGTTTGTTTGGTTGGTTTGGTTTTTTGTTTGTTTTTTAATTAGGCTAAAAAATTGTTTTAAAAAAATCAGTTTGGCCTAGTTTACCAAAACATCTGCAGTATTCACAAACAGCTTGTTGGATGAGCTCAACAGCAGGAGAAGCTGCAGTTGATCAGTTCTGCCCTCTTCAGCAGGTGTAATGCCAGTTGATGGAAATTGCAATACATGGTTTCAGGGGACATGTGGATAATGTGTCCAGATGATAACAACATCAACAAAGTATAGGAAAAAAACATGGGCAGATGTTTGGCTTATTCTGCCTGCATGGTTACATGTACTTAAATTCACTCTAATGGAGTTTATCTACTGTCATGTTGTTTGCTTTGTTACAGAGGAGAATTTTATGGTGGGCTGCTGTTCTTACAAAGCAGTTCACCTGTTGCAGCAGCTGTATTTTGCAGTGTCTTATCTGCAGATTTATTTATTTATCTTTTCTGTATTTTATTTCGGTGTTAGGCTTGTGTATAGTGGGATGAATTGCCTTGTTCTTTTGACATACAGCAAATATATTGATGTAGGATACATCAATTATTTAAAAAAATATTTAGCTAGTTAAATTATGAGTAATTGTTCTTCAGATCATTTATGGATAAAAGAAAGTGCTAGTGAATCCAATTAATCTTGTAATTGGAAGGTCCTGTTGTCACTATGCAGATGGGGATACAGGATCCCATATCTGTTATCTGCTCCAGTCTCCAGATTCAGTGCTTTGTAAGGCTGATTTAACAATGCATCACACTGCAATTTTGAAGCTGATGTGGGCATTTAAAAAAAAAAAGAGATTATTTTTCTGTTACTCATTTAATTCAGTGTGAAATTAACATCTGAATCCAATAGCAAACAATTAGTAAATATGATCCAGCATCTATTATGAGAGCTCATTATTCCTTATACATAGTAATAATTTAAAAGTTTAATTTTTTTCTTCGTCCTAAGGTACTCGAAATTTTTGGCTCTGTTTTTCAACAAGTTTGAAGTTTGTAATTAGATTATTTGCATACAACAGTCGTCATTGAACAGTTAGCATTTTCAGTAGCTACAGTGTCATGGTATCTGAGTTATCCAAAGCTTTCCCATTTCTAAATATTCAAAACTACAATTAAGGTCACACAGTTCTTACTGTCCTAACCATTCTTTTCAGTGTTATCTCTCCCATGACTCCTTCCCAGGATCAGTAAATATTTTTCATTGTAACATGATTCTAACTGTAGAGATTGGGGGGGGGGGGGGGGGGGGGGGGTGGTGGGGTTTTTGTTGTTTTTGGNGTTGTTGTGGTTTTTGTTGTTATTGGGGTTATTTTTGTTTCAGGTTTGGTGGTTGAGTTTGGTTTTTTTGTTATTTTTTTGTCTGTTTGTCTTTTTGTTGGGTTTTTTTTTGGGGGGGAGGGGTGTTGGTTGTTTGATTTTTTTTTGATTGGTTGGTTTTGGGGGTTTTTTTGTGGGTGGGGGGGAATATTACATAAAAATAATTGGAAGTTATTTGCCTGAAATTCTATATCCCACTCAGTTGCTCTGTAAATACATGTCATCATACCTTCCAGATAAATAGACAGATGAGCATGGTATCAAATATGCTCAAAGTAGTGGTGTGTATAAAACTCTGTAAACTTACTAGCAAGTACAAAGCTTGTTTCACTGACTTGAAAGATGTGCTCTGTAAATTCTGGAATGCATGCTGAAATCCTGGAAAAACAATAATTTGGTAGCCACCATAGCACACTTCCAGAAGGTTATGCTCCCCTCTGTCTAGTCCTGAATAATAATCAAGCTGCCACACTTTGTAACAGAATTAGGGTTGGTTTTCCAAGTTTCATTTTGGCTGTAGAGACTGTCCCTTAAGTTTATAGTAGTACTGAATCTGAAAGGGCTCCCTACACCTCTTCTGTGTTGACCGTGAACCAGAAAAACAAAAGATAGAAACTGTTTGCAGTGTGGAGATAGGAGCCTACTCAAAGGGCAGGAAGCCATTTATAAGAGTTAAATTTTCAAAATCTGTCTCTCCAAGTGCTACTGTTGTGGAGGGATTTCCTCTTCTTAAAGATGTAGAAAGTGGCTAGAGACACTTTATATTCCAACAGCGCTATCAAAAACATCCCAAACAGCGTTGCAAGGTCTCTGCCC
Organism: Ramphastos sulfuratus; assembly: GCA_013399055.1. NCBI lineage: Eukaryota > Metazoa > Chordata > Aves > Piciformes > Ramphastidae > Ramphastos > Ramphastos sulfuratus. Next base: position 11,785 of record WBNM01032340.1, on the reverse strand, counting down.
ACTTTTCATGAATGTATTCAAGGGAAGGAATGCTGTATTTCTTTCTTTCTGCCTCTCTCTCTTTGTGACTTTGCTCTGCAATGGATACAAGCCAGAGAAATGTCTCTCTTGGTCAATGCAATCTCTTGTTAGAGGAAATGAAGTAGAGTGACTGCAGTCACTGCATGCCATTAATTTATTTATTTTGCTCTAATTCCGGCGATCTTGCTTTTGAAAGTGATACACACTTTGCCATCCATGTAATTAAAAAAAAAAAAAAAAAATCAGTCTTCACCAAATAGAAATCAAGCTGTAGGACTAGGAAACTAACATCATAAAAAACCTTCAGCGGAAGTGAAATGTGGCTTAAAATCTCAACTTCGGTACACTAAATATGTACTCTTCCTTCTTAGCCAAAGAGGAAATTACTTTATAAATTTCCACTACTTGCTAAGTAATCATTTTGATGTCTCCTTTTGCTTGTCACTTGGTTGGATAACCTAAAATATTCAAGGTGTAGACCACAGAGCAGGCTCAGAAAATCAAGTAGTTTTTTCTTCTGTTCTTGCAGTTTAGCATTTCAAATGTTGCTGGTATGCATTCCAGAGTGCCAAGACTCCTCTCAAAAGCATCTGAATCAAAGCAGAGAGGAAGCTTCCCAGGACTATATCCAGTGTAGTTTCTCAGGTAGAGTAGGGGAAGTTAATGTTTTGCCATTAGTGAAATTGGAGAGTGTCTGTGAACAGAGAATAATCAGCCTTGCAGGATGAGACAAAGTAGACCATCCATGATCAGTTCAGAAAATAAAATAATATTCTCCCAGGTTAGTTTTATATAATTGAAATAATACCCATTCTTAGCCCTCAGGCACACAAGGAGTAAGTGAGCCCTCTCACAGTGGTCAGAATGGGAAAATTTGTAGGAATTCTCTTTCTTACTATTGAGATTTCCTGGAAAGGAGAGAAATTTTAATGACATAGAAAGTTTGCCTAATAACTGTGTGCATGCCAACTGTCTAGTCAAATCTTTCTTCTTCTGAGGCGATGTGTTTTCCTCAGTAACCTTGGTAATGCTAGTTGCAGGCAATGATACACCCCTTAATCCCATGCACCAGTACATGCTGGAGGCCACTCAGGTGGCAAACAGCTCTGCATAAAAGGACCTGGGGGTCCTGGTGAACACTTAAATTGGACCTGAGCCAGAAATGCATCACTGTGGCAAGGAAAGTGACCAGTATCCTGGGCTACCTTAAGAGCAATGTTACAAGCAGGTGAAGGGATGTGATACTTTCTCTTTGCTTAACATTGGTGAGGCCACACCTGAACCACTGGGTCCATTTCTGGACTTTTCAAGACATATGTGGACATACTGGAGGGTGTGCAGAGAAGGGCCACAAAGATGATGAAGGGACTGGAGCCCCTCTCCTATGAGGAAAGGCTGAATTCAGTCATTGAGTAAGAGAAGTCTGAGGGGGGATCTCATAAATAATTAGAAATACCTGAAGGGAGGGTGCAAAGAAGAAAGAGTTAGATTTATTTCAGTGGTGCCCAGTGACAGATCCACTCACAGTGGGCACAGATTGAAACACAGGAGGCTCCATCTGAACATCAGGCAACGCTTTTTCACTGTGAGGCTGACAAAGCACTGGCACAGGTTGTCCAGAGAGGTTGTGACATGTCTGTCTTTGGAGGTATTTAAAAACTGCCTGGGCATGGCCCTGGTCAGTTGGCAGTAGGTAGTCCTGCTTGAGCACTGAGTTGAACCAGATGACCTTTAGACATCCATTTCAACCTCAAACATTGTATGATTCTGCAGTGATGCCTGCTGTGCATGATTAGGTCTTACGTGTAGTGCTGAAACACTGGTGTGGGGTTTGTTGAGCAGGTTGGGATTTGGACTTGGCAAGAATAATCTGTCTCTGATATGTTATGCAAGCATAGATTGCAATTCCAGATTCTCATTCTTTAAAACTAGCCAAAACCATTCAAGAAGTGTCACGTTTCATCTCATTTCTGTCTCTGAAACATTCAGCTGTGCAAATTATATGGCTTTGGCAAAATAATCTCCACAAACACGTGGTCCCGTGATGCTGAAAAATCCAGTTAAGACTTTGGTACCATGGGTTGTAGAATCATAGAATGCTTTAGGCAGGAAGGGACCTCTAAGGGTCATCTAAGTCTAACACCCTGCACAGTGAGCAGGTAGATAAGGTTGCTCAGAGTCCCATCCAAACTGACCTTGGGTGTTTCCAGGGGTGGGGTATATACCACCTCTCTGGGCAGCCTGTTCCAGTATTTTGCCACCCTCATTGTAAAACAGTTTCTTCCCTATACCTAGTCTAAATCTACCCTTTTAGTTTAAAAACATTACCCCTTGTCCTGCCACAACATGACTTGCTAAAAGGATTGTCCTCATCTTTCTTACAGGCCCTCTCTAAGTACTGAAAGGCTGCAATGAGGTATCCCCTCAGCCTTCTCTTCTCCAGGCTGAACAACCTCAACTTTCTCAGCCTGTCTTTGTAGGAGAGGCACTCCTGCCCGATTATTTTTTTTGTGTCCCTCCTTAGCCCTCCTCTGGACCCTCCTCTATGTCTGATATTGGTCATTTGTGAAGTAAAAATTGGGTCCTGTTGTGCTGTTTGAGTTCATAGCGAGTATGCATCTCTCCTTCCCCTTAACCTGGCGTCAGCGAGCAGTACATCTGCTGCAGAATCTCAGGCAGTGTACTCTTGGAGGATGTGGGAGGCAAGGAGAGCTGAGTGCTTGCTGGCTGTCGCAGATCTCCTTCAACGTACCTGCGCAACAGGGCACTCAAACCACTGTATCGCTTGTGCTTGATCCACAGCAACTCTCATCAGACTAAAGGGAGGTTTCTGTGCTGCACGATGCTATCTGTGCCTTCCATCGCTCTCAAGCCTCGCAGGCTGTGTGTGGTCAGTTTCACTCCCTGCCTTGATTTCCCGCAGTGCCTTGTCCAGGGAAATGAGGGGGAGCTTTTCTGAGGCCACAGTTCTCCTTGCCTCCCTCCCTGAACAGTTTGGAGTGTTTTTACTGGTGCTACCATGGAAACAGTGCCTGCAGTTGCAGAAGAGGGAATGTGTGTGGCATTCAGTTGCTGCCAGGTGTGGGAAAGAGAGAGCCTGCATTTTACCCAGTCCAACTTCCCACTGTGAGGAAAGATGTCAGATTTGAGATGGGGAGCAGAGGGGAGGACAGATACTGCTCTAAATCACAACTCAGAAATGATGATTGGTGATAAATCCAAACACTGCTTCTGTTCCTTACATGGGGTTGGGAACTTTAGTGATGTACATTGTATGTGCTAGGTCTTAGTCAAAATCCTTTGGGTTATCGGCGCTGCTAGAAGGTTCCTGCATTCATCAAAAAGAAATAGAGTTTCGTTTGCTGTGTTTTACATTAATAGAGGTTTGAATTTAATATCCTGATTGCGGTTATGGAACAAGCTGATTTGTTCATTCATTATTTTTACAGTTTCCCTTTTTTTCCCCTTTCCTCTGATTTGATGAAAATAACAATGATTCCTATGCCTCTCTTATGTTAGAATTGTATATAGCAGTAACTCTGATATCCCTCCTGTAAGGAACATGCCTGCAGAGATGCTTCTGTCCATTTTAATCTCCGTACAGTTTCCAAACCAGTGTTTTGATGGCAACTGACTAGTTTTTCAATTGAAATCTGTCCTGTAATTGTTGAAGCAGCACCCTGATTTTAGTGAGGCTTAGTAATTCTGGAATGCAGCAAGTATTATTGACTGTGTGTTTGATCTCCCAGAGCCATAACCACAAATCCAATCCAGTATATGTAACTCCTTTGCTCCATTCACTGTTTTACTTAGAATGAGTAGTGCGAATCTATGAATCTTTTTCTTTGAGGACTCAACAACAAAACTACTTTGTGTTTTATTGGAAAAGTGGCCCTGATTCTCAATATGAATATTTTATGGATGAAAATCTGTTTTCATATTAAAAAAAAAATAATAAAAAGTTTTCAGGTTTCTGTTCTGTGGCAATAAATTTATGTTTCACTAATGAGAACAGCCTTTGTTAATAGGATGACTTGTCTCCGCCAATGACTGTAATTATATATGCTGAAGGGAAATTAAGAACAGAGCAAGATACAATCTCCTAATACTCAAAACCAACCTATTTCTCCAATTTCCCCAACACAGGGAAGTTATTATATGCTTAGTAACCATTAAAAGCATGCCTGTTACATAAAGATCCATTTTCTTTCATCTGTGTTCAAGTCTGGCTCTTATTCGCTTCTATATTGGTTCTAGTTTAATCTTCCCAGAGACTCAAAATATAGCTAACAGAACCAGTACAATAATAATAATAAGCCTTCCCCTCTCCCCCCCTTTTGGAAAGAAAGGAATTAGATGTAGAGAGAGAGTGAAAGGGGAAAAACCACACAAAGAGTAGTCTTGCTTCAATTTGGAAGTTGATAAAAAAAACTTTATCAATAAATTAAAAAAGGTATTTAGGGGAGTTACAAAAGGTATAGAGAAGGGAAACAAGGTACAAAAATATATATACAACCAAGTTGATGGCAATGGATGGAGGTAGATGCAGGAAGTGGTTGTCCACCATGTGGTAGAAAATGGCCACATGGTAAGACAGGAGCAGCAGGAACAGAGGTGGTGCTATCAGGNTCGGGTCCATCTAGTGAACAAGCGGCGTACTGGCCGCAGGTGGTACATTGACCACAAACCTCTTTTCCAGTTTGGTTTGAGTTCTGTTAATATATATATTTAACAGTTATTTCCAGATCCTGTGATAACCTGTATATTGTTTCCATAATGTTGCTAAGAGCCTGTTACTATTGTTATTATTAAATGGTGGTAGGGGGTGGTGCGAGTTCTGATTGTTTAATATTAATAAATTATATATTAATATTTTTATAATATCGTCTCGCAGTACCTAATTACCCCTCCCCGACACAGGCAGAGAGAGAAAGAAACATGAAGTTCCTCTGTTTTTATAGGGGGCTGGACAGGAAATGGAAGTGGGCTAACCACTACACCTGCAGTCTGGTTCAGACCCCCTCTGGAGGGAGGAGTCAGGAGGACCTGGGGTCAGGTTCAGACCCACCCCCAAGAGGGTTAACCCTTTACAGTGTTCTTTGGTATCTCCTACTTCTTGCTTTGGAAGAGCTAGAGAATATGCCTGGTAAGATTTTGACCTCTGTCATGTCCTCACTAAGCTATCTCCTTTCCAGACTGAAGACTCCCAACTTGATTGTTCCCTGTACAGAATCCATTTAATACATCTAGTTATTCTTGCAGCCCTTTTTTTGTATTTCCAACTGTTCTGCATCATTTCAGATATGGAAAGAATGGAACTTTATCCAGATCCTACCACACCATTAATTTATTCAGTGGCATGAGATTCTTGGTGCATGTGTCTTGGTAGGAAGGCTAGTGATCAAATGGTAGTGATGTGATGCTCCTTTGGCAACCCATGATGCTGTTTCTAGGGTGACAGAGGCTCTGACCCTCCAGAGCTCCCGTGAGAGGATGTAGCCATTTGAGTGAGACATAGTGGGGAGGCTCTGGTACTCCTCTTTGGAATGAGGAGAGTGGGAGCCACAACTGTGGGACTTGATGCCTGATGGACCGTGAAGGTAGCAAGCATGGGACCTTCAGGCAATGCCCAGCTCTTAGTGCTGCATCAGGAAATTCATAGAATGTCAAGTAGGGGAGGGTGCAGGGAGAAGCAGGGATATCATTTAGGTCAACACCTGGTATGTAGCTAGTGTCACTGACATCCTTTCCCTTTCTGCCATAAAGGGACTATGATCTGTCGTTGAGAGAGATTCACTTCTCAAAGAAGTGCAAGGGTGTGTTTGCCAATTGACCGGAAAACAATAAATTGGAATTTAAATGGGAGTTAAAACAGAATGGAAACAGTCAAGGCTGGAGGGGACAAGTTGAAAGCATGTATAGAGTTGAGCTATAGGGAAAGCTACCACAGTCAGGGAACAGATAGGAGTATCATTTCAAGTGCCTTTGCATGACCTTCATGCTCTAGGGAGGTAAACAGAGTAAAAGGAGTTTCTAGTAGGGTTGCATTGTCATTGGGATTATGGTAACTCAGTGGGAGAGCTCCTGTGTCTGTAGTCCTGCAGTGCACAAGTTAAGATCATAAGAAAAGACAAAGTGTAGAAGAGAAGAAAGGGTTGTGCTCTGTGTAAAAAAACCCGTTTTTAATAAACAGTGCTTTTGGGCTTGCAGAGTTTGGTCTGCAGAGTGCTTTATGGATCAAAATCAGAGCTACTGAGAGAGACTTCATGGTGTCTGCTACAGACTTGAATCAGGGAAAGAGATGGATGAAGCTTTCTTCATTCACCTTCAAGAGGCTTAAGCCCTTCAAACCCTGGTTCTCAAAAGGAAATTCTGCCATCCTGTTATTTGAGAAAGTAACACAGTGATGGATAAGCAATCTGGGAGATTCCAGGGTACATTTGGGACCTATACATGGGCCAACTAGGAATAGTGAATTTCTGCACCAAATGCTTACTAATAAAAACATGTTTGAACATACCAATGTCAACAGCAGTGCTGGCTGCTGCAACTGTATGAATGTAAAAGCCAAAGAGCTTGAGGATGACAAGAAACAAAATTAAGGCCCAGACTTCAGAAGAACAGATTTCAACTCACTCAGGGAAGTGTTAGGAGGGATCCAATGGGAGTCTGTCTTGGAAGGCAAAGCAGCTCAGGAATTTTGGGAGATTTCCCAATACAGCTGCCTCTTGAAGCACAAGAGCAGTCTATCCCTGTAAGCAGGAAAAAGAACAGACATAAAAAGAAATAAGTTGGAAAACCACCAAGCTACTAAGAGAGTTCAAATAATAAAAGAGTACTAGAGCAGTGCAAAAGGGAAGAAACTCCCAAAGTGGAACATAGAAATGCTGCTTCAGTGTGCAGAGATGCAATTAAAAAGGCAAAAGCTCAGCTGGAGCTCAACTAACAAGTGATAATAAGAGCAGCATAAAGGTTTCTGCAGAATGTTAGTAGGAAGCAGAAGTATAAGAAAGATGTAGGCATGCTGCTGAGTAGGGCCAGCAAGTTTCTCAAAAATGGCACAGGAATGGCTAAGGCACTCAGCCTGTATTCACAGGTAATGTCAGCCCCCAAAACTCTTGTCAAGAAGCAACATTGAATCAAATATTAGACCACTGATAGTAGAAAAGGAACTATCTGTACAAATTTGGTAGTTACAACTTCCTGATAGGATGCAGCTGAGAGTGTTGAGAAAGTTGGCTGATAGCACAGAAGTACTCCTTAGTATCTTGAAGGGTCATGGAAGAAAGTGGAAATCCCATAGTCTGGAAGAGAAGAAACATTACAGCTATCCACAAAAAGGGCAGAAAGGTAGATTCAGGAAACTACAGACCAGCCTTACGTTTCCGAGAGATACTGTGCAACTCCTAGAAGCATTTCCAGGCAACCAAACGGCATATGAAGTTTGGATGTATTTTGCTCCACGATGATCCCCTTCCACATACCTATGAGGAATTTCATCTCCCACTTTGCTTCCTGCTTTTTCAGGCTGTGAAAACATCCTAAAATTATCTGTTGTCATCCATCAGTCATACTGTCCTGCATAATTTTGTAATGTTGCCAAAGTGGGTCACTCTATTGTTTACTGCTTGTGTGAAGTCTCTCTCTCTCTCTCTCATCTATCTATCTACATATAGATACATATATGTGTAGATACATATGTGTTATATGTATCACATTGTGGAACACAGAACCAGAGCTTCACTAGAGGACATCTTCAACTGTGAGAGTTTACCACCTGTTTCTAGTCTTAACGTCCTATTTAAATAAGCACTTAACCCATAGAGTAAACTTTTGGTTAACTACTTCATGTTTATGCCAGTGTCCAATACTTCCACTCCATGTTACAGGCTCCACTCACTTGCCTGATAGGACTGTCTGATTTGCTGCTCTGTAATCTCATAGATCTCTGTGGAAACTGGCATTGTATTGGATGTCTTTCAGTTCTCAGATACATCTGTTCTAAGTTATCAATTTTTTAGTTCCTTTAGAACTCTTGACTGAGTACCATCTGATCTTCCTAGCTGTTACTGTTTCCTTTTTCAGTTTGTTTCATGCCCTGTTCTACAGACACTTCCAATTTCAGACAAATTCTCTAGTAAGACTCCCTCGGTGAGTTTTTAGCATGGAAATTTCCCATGAAATGGCAAAAACCTTTCTGAAGGATTCATCTAGTTTCTCTTCAATGAACCCTTTTATATCCTGATCACCCAGTGGCTCTACACACTTTCCAGGCAGCTTCTTGCTGCTGATGCATTTGAAGAAATATTTGTTGTTTGCTTCAATGTCTTTGGCTGTTTGTCCCTTAGAATCATATTGTGCCCTCTTGTGTTTTTATATTTGACTTGCCAACATTTATGGTCCTTCATTTTTTTCCATTTGAAAATGATCTCATCTTTTCAAAAGAGTATTATTCATATTTCTAATTTACTTCCTTTGTCCTTCTATTTAACTGTGCTATCTTCTTTTTGACACATCTGAAACTTTTTTTGACACAGTGTGTCGGCTCTGTGCTTCCAATATAGGAGCATCAGATAGTTTCCATACTACCTCTGAGGATTTAACTCTTAGCTTTAAGCAAACTTTTGATTTTTATGTTGCATATTTTCTCTTTTTGCATGGCTCATAACTGGCAGATTTTCTACCTTCTGTAAGAAAGTTGTGTCTGAGTACAGAATGATCACTTAAAGAGTGATTTCTCAGCTGCAAGGTGTCAGATCATCTTTTGTGCATTACCTGAGACCAAGTCAGGAATTGCATCTTGAGTTATTAGGAGAATAAGATCATAATGGTACTTCTTAAAACTAACACTTTTGTTACTAGTGGCTTCTGCCTGTCGTGAGGAACAATATGAATCTGATGGGAATTTTCCAAATCTGTGCTATTTCTACAGGGTAGCCAGAAAAGGAATGAATTGCCTAATTATTTTACTAGTTCTCTTCTTTGTAATAAAAGATGTAATAAAACAGGAAAGACTCAAAAGCATAGTTTGGTTTATTAAAGTTAACTGCTGCTGCCAGAGTCATCTAGCAGAGAAAATGTGCAATTCTCTAGGGTTTGCAGTTCTTGAGTTCAAGGTTTTCAGCCCATATTGTTTGAAAACCTGTCTTTTTCCTTAATAGTAGTAGTGAATTATTTGACTAGTCAATGTACTGTCTGCTAGAATACTAGAAAGCTTGGTTTACAAACATCAATGTACCTGTGCTGAATTTCCTTACAATTTAATTTTAATCCTTTATTTGAAAGTCCATCCACATTCAGTGTAACAAACTGGATCTTGGAATTATGCAGAAAATCAGACTTCCATGTTTTTAGTTATGGGACAAGGGAAAAAAAAAAAATCTATAGATATTTACTTGCATGCATTAGGTTGCCCTAAAAAAATCCCCCCAAAGCCCATCTTGCTTTGTTAGATAACCTATGAATCCTTTCTAACATACTAATGACTAACTTTTTAATAGCTACCTATGGCAATCTTCAGAACTAGTATCCTAATTAATTTGGAGATTCAAAGGTAATTGTAAATTATGGAGTCCGTTCTTGTATATGTAACAGTGACATTCTCTGTGTAGATTGAGAAATCAGCCTGTCTTACAAGGCAAGGAAAATCAAAAGAGAACATCGTTCACCAGAATAATGTCTCCAGTGGAAGCAGGAGAGAGGAAAGGATGAAAGGTCTCTAAGCATTCTGTACAAGTGTAAAGCTAGTGACTTATGACATTGACTCTCCATCTGTATGCAAGGTCTAGGAAGTCAAAAAGTCTGGAAGGGAGAACTAGTTTAGAGATGCATAAATAGAGCACTTGAGAACTCCATGAATAAAATGCTGAGAAGACTTTAGATCTCTAAACATGTAGACAGGCTGCACAAGAAGTGTCATGTATTACTGGTATCTGCATATGTTGGTGTGTATACTGACACCTCTGCAGCTATTGCTGGCATTTGGCATAGTGCCAATCAGACCAGAGATCAGATCAAAGAAGAAAGGGAGACTAAAAGCTGAGTATGTTGTCAGATTCAAAAACATTTCCTTAGTGCTTCAATGTAGAGAGCACTTTTAAAAGTATCACTTTTTGAAACCACATTTCATTTTCTGAACTTCTGCATGTCTTTAAGCCATATAAGTATTTTTTACATCATCATAAAGCATCATCCAGCTGCAAGAGACCTGTGATGCTCTTTTCACAACAAGATTACCCTACTGTTTGGTATTAGAAAATCAAGGTAAAAGACATCAGTCCACAGTTCTCTCTGATATATTAAGAACTACTGAACATACAAAGTCAGGCTCTAAAAACCACTATATAAAAGGAATTACCTTTTTTCCCCCCTCCACTTAGACACAGCATATCTTTTTGGCTGGAAAACTGAGAACTAAATGAGAATGAGAACCTCAGGACAGTGTAGCACCAAAGAGTTAAGGTCTGTTACTAAACTCTAGTTGTTTCTCTTGCTTTTCTTGGAGAAGATCCACCATGTCTGAGGGTTTTTTGGTGCTCCCAAATTGAACTTTACAATTAATAACAGCAAGTCTTAAAGCAAGTCAAAGCTAATGAACTAGAAAGTAAATTTATCTTACATCACCTTTTAATTTGCTGCTGGCAGAGGGTGGAAAAGCAAAAGAAAGGTTGTAGTAGTTCTAAAATTATAGTTTAGTAATGGGAGGGCTTCTTAGTAGCTCTAATACATCCTAACACTCCAAGGGTTTTTCTTACACTTTATTACTTTGGGGACTGAATTAGTTTGTATGGGTGGAAGTAGAATAGTACAGCAATCATGGTGGATGATTAAACCGTTGGGAGTGTTGGCAAGGGATGCAAAAAAACAGTGGAAAGTAGGAAGGAAAGAGTAAGCTAAAAGACTAAAGCTGAATACAAAATGGAGAAAAAAAAAAAGATAAAAAATCATCAAGCAATTTGTAACAGAAAAAATGGAGATAATTTTAATAACTTTGGTGATTGTGCTGGAGAAGAAATAATACAGTTTCTCTAGGAACAGAAGTCCAGGCAATTGGGCAGTATGCCTTCAGAGAGCAAAGTTTGCTTGTAACTCACAGAGGATAGGGCAGTATGCCTGAAGAGCTGAAACACAATGCAGTTGTGACCTCATTTATATAAGAGTCCTAAAAATAGAAAATATAATAGGGTCTGATTTCTGTAATAGTTTATAAAGGCATGAAAGGAACTCCTCTGAAGTAATCTTACATGAAAAAGAGGAATAGTTTATTTTTAAACACTATAATCAGCCAAACTATTTCTTTACCCTATAAGTAATCACTCTGCATAATAACTCAGATGCCATGCTAATCTCCTGTAAAGAAGCAGGGATTGCTAAAATCCTCAGATCAGGTGAGGGAATAAGCTAGAGAAGTACAGGTTCAGGCTGATAAAATACTAGCACTTAGATCAAGTCAAATGTGTCTTCATGTAAGCATCATGATGATCATACAGTTTGATAGCCACTGATCTCTAATCCATAATACAGATTAGCATAAAACCTTGGAGAAATTTCTAGAACTCAGCAGTTCTGAGATAATGAAAAATGAGGTTAAAATTGGCCTCTGGAAGTCTACTCCAAGCAAATCTAGCTTCAATTTTAGATCAGACGTGTAGCCAGCTTTCAGTATCTCCAAGAAGGGAAATTCTACAACCTACTGGAGCAACTTGTTCAGCCACCTTTGCTGTGCTGTTTGGTTTTGGTTGTTGTGGTGGTTTAAGGCTAATTG
>WBNM01032336.1:0-48202 GCA_013399055.1 Ramphastos sulfuratus | reverse complement strand
TTTTTTTTTTTTTTTTTTCCGCCCCCCTTCAGGGTGGATCACAGGGGTCATCTTAGCAGACTGATTTTTTGGATCCTATTAGCAGACATTTGCCAGTAGTTGTACAAGTCTGGTACTTGATGGCCCAAATGACTCGCAAGATTTTATTTAACATTTTAATCTAGTGCTTACCCCAACAGGGCAAAATGAAGTTGAAGTGAAGTTTATAAGTCAAGAAGTATTCTGCAGTTTCCTTAGGCAGGAAGCAGGTTGTACAGACAAAATTTATATTTTTTTAATCTAAAGTCTATGTGGCATCTACAGTCATGGCACAGTTCAGTTGCACAACTGAACAGTAAATGGGATGCAGTGAAGCAGAACTGTGCGTATGTAGCGGTTGAGGAAGCTATTAAAGTCTCTGTTGAGATGCTGATTTATAGCATGTGGAAGTTGATGGATACATTTCACTATCTGCAATATTTGCCATATAACAACAGTAGGAAAGAGATTGAATGTGGATGCATAACATCAGTTTTAACCTTTGATGCTTAATTTTGCAAAGGTGCCACTCTCTGTTCCGTATGCAGTTTTAGAATTGGTTTACTGTCACAGAGAAGTAGAAGCACAGTCGGCATTACATCTTTAAAGGAGGCAGTTATGTATAAAGGATCTGATTAGGAAGAGCAGAAGAAATTATTTAAATTAGTAATAGTTAATGTTTTATTTCCTGAATTGTCTGCAAGGCAGTGAAATATGAAGTGTAAAATAAAAGCAAGGAAAATACCTGAGAAATGTTACCTATTTTTGTCCTGGAAAGGAAACAAAACACAGATGTGAAAGTCATGACATAGTGAGTTGAAGTGCCTTGGACTGAAGCACATACAGTGTTTCCAAATGAATGTATTATTTGTATTGCTACTTATTTCTTATCAACTTTTTCTGCAGAGATTTTTAGCAATACTGGAAACTCCAATACTGTGCTTTTATTGAATGATTAAAATATTTGGAAATAGTGATGGTATAGAGTTTAAAAGAGAGAAAGACATATAGTAAGAAATTAAGTTTTGCATTCTCAAAGAATGCAAATAAACTAGTTATTCAGTCTTGCTCTATCCTTTGACTTCCTGCTATACCAGTACTAGATATTAATTCAGGAGTTTTAGAAGTACATGTAATTATGAAGTTTAAAGTACAGAAGCGTGCATGATTATAATTTTTTTTTTTTAAAACACAACAAACAACCCATGAAGCACATAGGAAAAAAACCCACAAAACCCCCAACCCCACTAACTAACAGGTTTCCAGGAAAATACCACAATGTAAATATTCCACCCTCAAAATCGCAGCTATGCTGAAAAAGTGCCAACAGTTACAGGACTATAGATGATGTCTACCTGTGGCAATTCAGCCAACCAGTTTTAGTCTTTTAATAGAACTAGCATATTAGAAGGTTAAGGATTAGTTAAAAGTGACTTCACACAAGAGGTATTAGTTTTCAGAGTTTAATAAGACAGACTAACACCGTGTGTTGCAAGGAGTGCTATAGTATGTATATGTGTGTATATATAAATATGTTTTTTTCATTCATGACTTGAAATTCCTGATCTTAGAAAAATATACCCAGTCAAAACATTGATGTAACATAAGATGCACACATCTTTACATGAGAAGCTAACTTTTTTCTTGACTGGGTAGTATATATTTCATATCATCATAGGAGTGAAATTCAACAAGGCCAAGTGCAAGGTCCTGCACCTGGGTAGGCACAATCCCAGCCAGCCAACCAAGTCCTGGGCTGCATCAAGAGCAGCGTGGCCAGCATAGCAAGGGAGGTGATTCTGCCCCTTTACTTTGCTCTCATCAGACCCCACCTGGAGTACTGTGTGCAGTTCTGGAGCCTCTAGCACAGGAAGGACATGGAAGTGTTGGAGCGAGTCCAGAGGAGGGCCACGAAGATGATCAGAGGGCTGGAGCAGCTCTGCTATGAGGACAGGCTACAAGAGTTGGGGCTCTTCAGCCTGGAGAAGAGAAGGCTTCAAGGAGACCTTATAGTAGCCTTCCAGTATCTGAAGGGGGCCTACAGGAAGGCTGGGGAGGGACTATTTACAAGGTCTTGTAATGACAGGACAAGGGGCAATGGGTTTAAACTGGCAGAGGGAAGATTTAGACTGGATGTTAGGAGGAAGTTCTTTACAGTGAGGGTGGTGAGGCACTGGAACAGGTTGCCCAGGGAGGTTGTGGCTGCTCCCTGCCTGGAGGTGTTCAAGGCCAGGTTGGACGAGGCCTTGAGTGACCTGTACTAGTGGGAGGTGTCCCTGCCTATGGCAGGGAGTTGGAACTAGATGATCTTTGAGGTCCCTTCCAACCTTACCATCCTATGATTCTATGATTTTCAAAGAAAAGTTAAATAGTCTCTGCAGATGAAATGCTAGAAAAGAGGTTCGGGAACTTGCTGTATTAGTATTGTACCTTGACAGCAAACCAGTGCTTTTCCTTCCTTAAACTGCTCTTCTGGAATACAGTTCTGAGCATGCATTTTGCAAGCTTATGTCTGTTGCTGACAGTATGTTGGTTTTAGTAGTAATTATTAGTCATGGAAACTGTTATGGTGGTTTCTTGGGTTGTTGACTTTATTTTATTATTATTTATTTTAGTTACCGCTTTTAAATCCTCTAGTTATTTGTGTAGTTTCTGTATGGCATTTTTGTGAAAATAATTATGTAGCCCACATCGAATAGATATAATTGTGTCTTCTGTGTGCTACTCTTTATTCAATAACTGTATTTGCTTTTCACAATTTGAATTAAAAAAATAAATAGGGCTTTGTGACATAGATAATATCTACCTGTCTGGGTTTTGGTTTTTTTTTTTGTTTTTTTTTTTTAGAATGCTTCTTGAAGTATCACAGTGATAAATTCAGTAATGTGCATATCAATACCTCATGCTGTTTTGACTCAATGCAGCTATCTGAAATAATACGACACAGTATCTTTTTACTGGAAGATAGGAGATCTTTAAAACTGTGAACTGAGGTACTGGCTGACACATGGATTTATCAGGAATAACATAATAATCTTAAAGCACTGTATCTGGATGTTTACATTAGCCTTAGCTGCATATTGCCTTAAGCAATTTCATTTGCAGTTTTGGGAAGGACAGTAGCTTTTTTTGACTCAGGTTATCAGTTTAGCAATATGAGAACCATTTCTGCTGTCCCACAGGCACACTGTCATAGTAGATAGGCAGTACCATCTCTGCTCCTTAACTTCCATTTGTGGGATGGACATAGTTGTACTTCAAATTTCCAAGAGTATTATGAAGCAGATCAGATTGAACTTAAGGATGAACGAGAATGGATGAAAGAATCATCCATTGAAGTACCTAAAATAAGTGGACAGCTTCTCAAGTTTAATTCATTTTTTAAGTAAATGTAGATATATCTGAGAATATGCATTGTTATGCTGACTTACATTGTCTTGTGCACTTGATAATAAGCTGCAATACACCACTCTGCACAGAATTTGTGTAGTTATTGTCACTTATTTTGCCTTATTCTTGATACCTTTTTTTTTTCCCCCCTCCATATGAGAAAAAATGGGAAATTGAAGACAAAGCAGCGTATTTGGGCTTACTAATGATAGCTACTATGATGACAGAAAATTGAGATGGAAATACTAGAGGTTTCCAGGTTCCATGGTGGAAACTGGCAGAAGCGCATCAAAGTGATGATTATTCAGCAAAACAAGAATAGGAAAATATCTGTCAGTGGAAATGTTTGCAGGGATTTTGTGTCTATGATACTGCTTTTTCTTTCAAACTGTCCTGGAATTTTTTCAAGACTATACTTAACTCTGTGTAGTCTGTGTTCGTTGTGGTTGTTTTGCATATGATTTTTAAATGAAATATTTTTGTAAGTTATGGCAGAATATAGATACTCTTGTGTTTTGTTTTTTTTTTTAATCAGATATTAATTAGATCAAGTATATGCTAAATTTATTTCATTGAATATTACAGACACACTATTGTTTATTAACATGTTACCTTGATGAATTACAAAGACCTGTGTTGTGGAAGACTAGGTTTTCTTATTTTGGCTATGCTTTTTATATCGGCAGTGCAAAGACAAGTATTTCTACATGTCTTATAGCACAGTTTGTTCAGGAGTTTAGACTGTGAGTGGAACAAATGTTTCTACAAGTCATTACATTTTAGCATTACACATCTGTGCTTGGAGCTGAATTCTTGGAATTTCCTTAATTTTTATCTTTGTTTAGTTTACTGTGATATTAACTAATTCGGTGTTTGATAGAGATGCTTAAAAGACACTCTTACTCTTGTTAGCTGTTTCGCGTTACCTCTATTGAATTTTCAGTCTCGTGAGGAGAATTAGGAGGTGGATAGAAGTGTTTCTGGACACATAGATGTATTTGCTTAACTTTTGAAGGCTACAGTTATAGCCATTTGAAACATAAATTGCTTTCATCAGTTCTAATCTATCAGTGACTGATATTACGATGATCTAAAACTTCATCTGTATAATGTAAGGATGTAAAAATTCTTAGAAGCTGGTAGGAGGAAATTAGCCAATTTGAGTAATCTCATAAGATTTAAGAATATCTGAAAAATATTTTTCTTTACCATGATGCATGCTGTAGCTTTCTTCATGCAAGAGCAAAGTGATTTTCAGTAAAGGTTTCTTTGGAGGTGTGACTTCAAATAAAAAAATATGCATGCTTAACTCTCCTGATACTGGTACTAGATAGCATTTGCTGATTTGAACACAAATTTAGAAAGTCAATACTGAGATGCTTACTCACTTACCAGTCTGCTCTGAAGAAGTGGAATGTAATTATGTATCTTCCTATAATTCTGCGACACAATCAAATTGTGTATCTATAGGAATCTTCCTAACATATAGTCACTAAAATGCTGGGAGACTGCTGGGTTGTACTGGTTTGAGGCTAATTGGAATATTCTAATGAGAGAAATTAGATCATTGGCTGTAAAAAGAAAATAATTATAAAGTCTGTATCATTCATTGATTTGCTAAAAGGGATTTAAAAAGCCAAAGTATAAACAATTTATTATTCACTCCTGAGCATTGGATCTATTCACTGCTCTCTAACCTCTTCCACTAACTCCAGGTAACATTTCCAGATAACATGTGAGCTTTGCTGATTGTTCTTTGATTGTTTTCTGTCTGGGAGAGATAGAAGGTGGCTTTGAGCCCCTTCTGGGCTGTTTCTTTGTCCAGGAGGGAAGTTTGGATTTCTGTATTATTTCTAAATTGTATATAATTGTAAATACTTGTAAATATATTGTGTATATATGTTTGTAAATTTAGCTTTGCTGTAAACACTGCTTTATCTTACTTCCAAGCCCTCTGAGCTGGTCTGGTAAATTTCAATAGTGATGAAGGAGTTCCTTAACCCACTACAATGGTAAAGTTTATATGAGATTCTCTTCTAATCATGTGCACAGAAATGCAAAATAACTTATGGCTAGATGTGTATAATACATCATTATCTGTAATCACCTTTCACTTGTTCTGACAAAGTCATCACATATTTCTTAATATTCCTAGCTGATTTTATCAACCCCATCTTGGCTAGAGTGAGAACAACACTCTGACCCTGTGACCTTAATTAAAAGAACATTTCTTGTAACCTTCTAAACACACTCTCGTGAATTATTACAAAGAGTTGTAACATGCTTTATGATTTCAATGAGTATATCTTTCCAACCCAGGAATTAACTTTAGAAAAGAGGAGTGTGATTAATTTTCATTTATTTAACAAAACACCAAAAAAAGGCCATGTATCCTGTGCACTGTACAGCACAAGAGGAGAAGATGTTTGCAAAATTAATTGAGAAAGTTTGTGTGTCAGGAAGTTTAGCAGTTGCTATATTCCTGTTCTTAGTCCTCCATCAGTCAGCATGTACATATATGTAGGCTTGGTGATTGTGTATAATTGGTTTTCAGGGAAGGATATAATGCTTTAGATCATTAACTAAAATTAATTATGTCAAGGACTTGTCCCAAAGAGACTCCTCCCACACATTTTTTTCTTCTTTCATTCCCCACTCCCTGCCCCCTCCCCACTGTCATCAGAGTAATTTTGCAGATGGGCCATTTTTAACACTTTACAGACTTTACAGACTTTCTCTGAAAGCAGAGCATATAGTCCTACCAGAACTGGGCAGTTTGTTTCAGTAGAAAGTAGCTTTCTTATTGCTGCTTGCCTCTGGCTGTGGGAGTATGATGTTAATATGTTCTCTAGTGATTCTTTTTGGAGACAGCTCTAGTGTAACGTATGATGGTGACAGGATTACTAGAGTTTCCATCCTGTGATGCAGTTATTTAGGAAGAGAAAGAGGAAGGAGGATGCATTTATACAGCTGCAGTCTAACACTACTATTTTTAACCTGAAAAGAAACTTGTATTTGAATCAAGTGTAATTAAGATTTTAGGGAGTAATAATTTTGGACTTTAACCCTTGTCTTAATGCATGTGTTTTTGTTGTCTCATCCTGTTCTACTTCCAGTTGCATTCTTCATCCTGTACTTTTACTGTTGTATTACTTTATATTTCAAGTGTTAAATACAACCACTTCAAAATAATTCATGTGAATTTTTTTACTATAAATTCTTAGTTTTGCTTCATGAATGAATGGGCAATGTGCCCAGGGACATACTATTTTTTTTCTATTCTTAAACAGAAAACCTTTGATAGAAAATAGACTCATTACAGCAAAGTTTTCTTTCTTTTTAACTTAAACCATATTTCTGCAAACGGATTCTTCAGCTCTTAGCTACGTTGTTTTGAAGAACTGAGATTTAAATAAGGGTCTGCTTTTGTTCTTTCAGGTTCATTGCCAAGATCTTTGACTATATTACTGCGAAAGTATATTACTTCAGGGTCCAGTCTTTAGCAATGATTTTATATATGCGTCCTCAGAGCTTGTTGGGTCAAAAGCATAACCACTGTTCTGTTTCTTTTTTTTTTTTTTTTTTTTTTTTTTTTGGTAGGATGATGAAGTGGTTCTACAGTGTACTGCAACTGTTCACAAGGAGCAACAGAAATTGTGTCTTGCTGCAGAAGGATTTGGCAACAGGCTTTGCTTTTTGGAATCCACATCAAATTCAAAGGTACTGTTGAGTGTTTTGTCATTCATAAAACAAGAATATAGTTACAATATTGTTTGTTTTGATGTGTTATATAAAAAGGTATCCAGAAAAGTCTATCAGTAAAAGAAAGTATATTTAACAGCCGTTGAATTTTAATAGTTCCCTTGTCATCGCCCTTTGGCAGGACCTGTGCTTTCTGGTTTGGGCTTGTTTTAAAACTACGCTGCAGAAGCCTCTCTCAGTAATATGCTTGTTATTTTGCTTGTCCAAACTCAGTTGTAGTAAACCACAGTGCAATTTTGTACACTGTAATTCAAAGATGCGTTTGAAAATCCTGATTTTAACCCCACAGGAAAGAGAAGTTGTTCTATTTCTGGTAAGTTTTTATGCTATGACATTTATATTAAGGTGATTATTGCTTTAAGTCGTAATTCCCTAACCAAGTAAGTAATAGTGAAAATATCAAAATTATCTTGTTCAATTGGTTTGCTATCTAAGCCTACTACAACTTTACTGTATCTGTAGTAGATACAGTAGCTTGCAAAATTAGGTTTGCTGTTTGTTGCAAAGAGGAGGTTTTGTTTCACAATCACTCAGATAAATGTTTTGAAGACAAAAATGTGCCTTCTGAGGGCAAACTGGTTTTGTAATATATGTAACGGCTATACTTGGACATTTTCTTTATGCAAAAGGAAGAGCGTTACTTATTTGTTTTTTATTATAAATATAAATGTTTGATAAGAAAATAAAAGCACCTGGAAAACATCTAGAAAAATATAGAAGAAAAAGGGATATATTTTATCTTGCCAACTTCCATACCATCACTTTGATTCTCTCTGATACATTGCAGACTAATGCTTCATTTTCTATCTCATCGTTTTCAATGTATTATTCATAGTAATAAATTTTTCACTAAGATATTAATGATTCATTATAATAGCAGTGATCTTGATGAATTCATTCATACTGCTCTGTTTTAAGTGGATCTTTTTAACAATGAAAATGTCTGGGATAGAAGTGGTTATTGTGCAATTGTCTGTGAGGCTAGAAAAATCTATTTAATGAATTTATTATCTTTTAGTAAATTTGGATATTAAATCTACAGTCTCTCTGTCTCATTATATAAACTCCTATAATTTTTGTCTTTGAGGAATACAGTGTAAATTTATTCTTCTTGCTTGTTGGTGCTGCTTTTTTCCCTTGTTTTGTGAAGCAATATTTATTCTGCTCATTCTGTATGAGCTTGATGGGGAAAGAAAAAAAAAACAATTACCCAAAAGAAAGCCAGCTCATCCTTGTTTTAATTTTTTAGGGCTGACAGTTTCTAGGATGAGCTCATCTGAAGTCGTTTGGAGATATAAATACTGAGGGAGCTGTAAAATTACCAAATACTTAAAGCAAAGTTGACTGTAAATAAAAGTAAATAAAAACGTTTTTCTTCCTAAAGTGTGTGTCTGTACAATGCTACTATTGCATTATATAAGGAAGAACATAGGAAACATTACAAGAGTGAGGTGATAATTTAAAAAAGGTTCCAGCATGTTTCTTGAGCCAGTCAAACAATTTCTCTGCATGTTTAATGCAATTTAATGCAAGCAGTACTGTGACACCTGAATTACAGCCAGATATCTAGAATGAGATCTGAAAACAAGTAGCAATACTAGACCAAACACAGGTAACAAGCCTCAGCTGTTATCCTGGCTTGCATTCTTGAGAATAATACAATCCTCTGCTTTTCTTCAACATCATTTGAGATGTGGCTCCTGGTGGTGTAGCTGTTGTTTGATTAACACTGCTTATTTACCTGCACTTTCTTGCTTTAGGATCATTAAATAATTCGCACTGCCAAAATAATGGTAAAATTTGACATATATATTAATAGAATACTTTGGCAACTACTAACTATTAATACTTATCCCATTACAACAATAACACTGTCAACCCATTAGAAAATTTCTTAACGAATATTTTTTTTTCTTCTGTTCAAGTTTACAAAACAATTGTTTCTTTGTAGGGTCATATATGTTCCCTCAGGATTGAGGAGAACAGAAAACATAATAACAAAAGATGTTCGATGATAGTTGGGGTACATTAGTCATCAGTTCAATAAGCATATTCAGTTTACATGTGTTCACATTTCAAAACTGTTTCCAAGTTACACTTTCTTCACTTCTTTTGGAAGCAATCCATGGTTTTCAAATCATTTCAGTGAGCAAAAATATGCTTATTATTTCTTAGCTCTGCAAGTGTATTGTTTTGGCTTTTTTGGAGGTATTTGAATTTTAAATAAGACATTAATTGATATTTGGAGCTACATTTCAGCTCTTTTAGGCTTGTTAGTTTCTTTGTAACAAATGAAGAGACGTGTTTTGTGATGAAATTTGATATGGTACTCTTTGTGAGAAGAAATGCATCTTATCACAACATGGCATTTTATTGAATCTAGTTTCAGAGTAGTTATATTTCTAATTTTGTGAATGGTTTTGTGCATTGGTTTGGTCATTCTTAAAGGAAGAGACTTGAGCTGGAAGTTGAAGTTGTATAGGCTGTAGAAGAGAAGGCACTGGGAAGGCCTTCCAGTATGTAAAGAGGGCCTACAGGAAAGCTGGAGAGTGATTATTTATAAGGGTCTATGGTGATAGGTAATGGTTTTAAGCTGGAAGAGGGTAAATTAAGATTAGATATTAGGAAGAAATTTTTTACAATCTGGAATCAGATCGTCTTCACCAGATGCACTCACTGTACTAAAATACCTAAAAAAGTCCTTGAAAGATAAGTAAAGTGATACACAGAGCACATCCAGGTAGTATTTTGAGGTGTGAGTTCTTAACTTTCTGTGCATTCACATTTAATGAAAGTTGCAGCTGATGGTTGTTCAGTGTGAGCACAGCCCTTGCAGCTTTGGGCTTGCTGCATTTGTGTATTGGGTTTGGCTGAGCTGGAATTAATTCTCAGACCATCTTTCTACTGCTGTGTTTTGCAGTGCTGTAGCTGGATGTCGATAACACATCAGTGTTTTGGTTACTGCTGAATGAACACCCAGGCTGCTCATTCCCCCACCCCAAGAGTATGCCAAGGGATGGGCAAGATCTTGAGAGGGGACACAGCCAAGCCAGCTGACCCAAACTGACCAAAGGCATACACAATGGCATATTCTGCTGAATCCTCTAGAGCTCAGCATTTAAAATGTTTTCTCTGATGCGTTTATAGCAGAATATGATTCATTAGTACATACAGAGTAGTTATAAAGCAGTTTGAATTTTAATTAGACTGATATGTAGATGTGCATCTAAAAACCTGAAAAACAAAGCAGATTCATAATCTGTGTTTCAGCTAAGAACGCAGGAAAGTGCAAATGCCTTTTTAAAGCTGTTTAGATGAACATTTGTCTAAAGCAGGAGTTTCAAATTAATTATGCAGCTCTGCTCAACGCTCGAAGACACATTACTGTTAATTTTGTACTTAGTATTTTTAAGCACTGTGAGGTGCAGTCTGGCTCAGTAGACTCCTATGACTAATCCTAGCCCTATGGGCTCTCAAAAATAAGGATTAGGAAATTAATGAGTGAATCGATGTGTTTCTTTGAGGTAAGTAATATTAATTAAAAATATAGCAAAGTCTCTTTTAAAATTTTGGTCATTTAAGACTTTTTGAAACATTTCTCTTTTGGGTGGTAATTTTTGAGATTCTAGGTTTCCACATTACTTCACCTTGAAAAAATGAGTAAGATTTGTGCTTTTTTTTAAAGCAGAGAGAATGCTGTAGCTTGCTATCATAACAAGAGTATTTCCAACATGAAGTTGAGGGTGTTAGTTTACAAATAGGCCAGACTGGAAGGGGGAAATTGTGGAAGTGAAAATAGTTTGGAGGTTGGAGATGTGTTTTGTGTCCCTGTGCTTGAAACCCAAATGCAAGCTGGTTTTCAGTAACTTTCCTAATGCAGAAGCTTTGCCCTATACAAATACAAGCACAAGTTTTCCTGATTTTGTGTGCAAAGGAGCAGTTTCTTTGTTTTGCATTAAAAACCATAAGCCAGATGGTAAAAACATGATTTTGTTCTTAAAGACTATATGTAAGTGTAGAAGGTCAGATTTCAGGCTGCTTTTCCTAGGAATATAATTATTTTTAATAACTGCTGAAAGTTTGCTGTTTGTTTGAAAACCTATAGATATGAGGAAAGAACACAAAATTGATAAACTGCATCAACTGTGCACCAGACTGAAACTTCCAATCTGTTTTGTTTTTTTTTTTCTTACCAGAGCAACATGTTAATAGCTGGAAGATGAGAACACTCTGATTTACCACAGTATGATTAGTAGTTTAAGATATCTTTCCTGTCTGTCTTTTTTTGGCTTGGCCTTTTCAGATCCCATTTGTAAGTCAAAATGAGTTTTCCAGTTCCCTGTGCCTCAGTTCAAGGATCTTTGAAGCAGTGATTTTGTGCAGTCTGCTTTTGTGTTGCCTTAAATCTGCTAGTTGGGAAGTTGTGTGAGCTGGAAGAGTTTGAAGTTAGTGTTCTACTTAAATGAGTGTGAGATAGTTTTGGTTTTTTTTTTTTGTCTTATAGAAAGAGACATTCTTGTAAATATAGTGAGTCTCTGTGAATGGTACTAAGGGCTTTGAACTTTAGAATTTATCTCTTCCCTCACTACTGGATATAAAGAATATATTTAGGAGTGGGAAGCTTGTTCCATATTCCAGATATTTGCACTCTTTTCTTAATATATTTACAAAGGTATCATCCTTACTAATGTAGCCTTTCCACGAGAACTGACTTTTTACGTGACATTCCAAAAATAGCTTAGAAAACCAATGTTCCTTAACAATCTTGCAAACTCTTCCTCTATCCCATATCTAAATATCTATGAATGGTAGCAATGAGTTTGGAATTTCAGGTTTTCTTGGTATTTCTCTTGAGGATTGTCCAGTTCTAGTATGGCAATAATCAAGGGAAATGTGAACCAAACCACTGACAACCATTGTTAAGATGGCTTTAGATAATATGAGATGAATGTTTAGATAGTTCAGTGTGCTTCAGATGGCTAAAGTCTGTAGAGATCATTACAATACGCAGCAGGGACAAATTATTCTTTGTGAAGGGCAATGTTGAATCTCTGTGACATTTTGAGTACTCTCTGAGAAGAAAACAGGCAAAGCACAGGACTTCCGTGAAGAGGTTGGAGAGAGGTTCTGAAGTGCAAGCACAAGTTCCATTCAGTGTGATTTAAGTATGAATGGAGTTTACTGGAATAGCTTTGAGTACCCATTATACAAGAATTGAAAAGTTGAGTAATACAGAATTTCTTTCTACACAGTGAATAAATTAATGATTAACCAATAAGGAAAGCTCCATAGAAATGAACTACTATTGCAGTGAGATCTTACTCTAGAGAAGAAACATCCCCGATCTGTTTAGCTGTTGAAAGACTAAAGCTTAATATACTTTCAGTGCCACATTTGATACGTGACTTCATGAGTAATACACTAATAATTAATTTGACCTCTTTTGACTGATACAGTTGCAAGTATGTGTACAGATTAATGACTATAAAAGTCTCACTTTATAAACGTAAAATGGTAAAAGATTTTTTCCCATTGAGACTGTTTCCAGCTTATTGTGGGGGTTAGCTGTTTTTGTAGTTTCCAGTAAAGTTCTTATTGGAAGAATAAAGTTCTTACTAGTTCTTGTCCACGTAATTCTTATCAGAACCATTTTATTTCTATNCCCTTGCCCTGCTGGCCACGCTGCTCTTGATGCAGCCCAGGACTCAGTTGCTGTCTGGGCTGCATGCGCACACTGCAGGCTCATGTTGAGCTTTTCATCACCCCAGACCCCCAGGTCCTTTTCCTCAGGGCTGCTCTCCAACCATTCACCACCCAGCCTGTATTGTGCTTGGGATTGTGCCTACCCAGGTGCAGGACCTTACACTTGGCCTTGTTGAATTCCTCAGGAGAATTAATTGAGTAGAGTTATTCTGGAGAAATTACCTAGAGAAGAGAAGTCTTCCAATACTTGAAGAGATCCTACAGCAAGGCTGGAGAGAGACTTCCCTTGCAGGTGTCTAGCGATAGGATGAGAGGGAATGGTTTTAAGCTCAGGGAGAGTAGGTTTAGACTGGAGCTTAGGAAGACGTTAGGAGATTGTGCATGCCTCTCCCTGGGGGTGTTCAAAGTTAGGTTGGATGAGTCCTTGAGCAGACAAGTCTACTTGAGATGCATCTCTGCCTATGGCAGGGACGTTGGAGTAGATGATTTCTAAGGTCCTTTCCAACTAAAACCATTCAGAGATTCTATGATTATTATTCTTTTTTTTTTAAATAAAGCTTCAGGTTGGCAAATGAGCTAAATGAATGCAATAGGACTGCATGTACGAGTGATATCTCTAAACTTACTATACTCCTTTTCCGAATGTGTGTTAAAGAGTAGCAGGAAAAGAGGAAAATTCCACATAGTTTGCTAGCTGCTTTGAAGCTGTCTTTACCATTTCTGAATTTTTAAGTCTCTTGTGTTATTCCCTCTTGCATAATTTACTTCTGAGGCAGGTGGGTGGTTTGCTGGGGAAATGCATGTGGGTATTTACTTTGTGTCAGGTTTTATTGCTGGTGTGTTACTGAGTGACAAGCAGAGTCCTTTAAAACACCAGTTGTTTTCTTAACAGCTTAGTAATAGTGCTTTGGCACCTTAGACCTAAAAATGACAAAACGTGGATCTTTAAGAAACTGAAGGAATAATCACTAATTAATCTTCCAAGCTTTTAGTCTTGTAGTTTATGATAATGCATAGTAAAATAAGTGTTTATTATTTACATCATGCCGTGCCATGTTTATTCAAGCAGGAGCTTTATACGTTTACAGATAAACCACAATTTCTAAATACACATGATGGGGATTTTTCAAATGTATGTTTATTCTTGAAAATATTCTTGTACATTTTTACGAGCGGTTAAACTCTGACAGTATATGTCCCTAAATCCATGAAGAATTTCCTGTCAGATAGGCTTTGCTATTAGGTCTCCTCCAGTCTTTCTGTCTCTCATTTAAATATATACTGGAGTTTCACTAACATTACTGATGATTAAAGATATATCTTTTTGAGTGGTATCATCAAATTCATCCTAATTTTCAAGGTATCATCCGAATTGATCTGCTTCACATTACAGAAGTGAATGTATATATCTTTTAAAATAAATGTATAGTTTTTGCTATTTTGTTTTTTTAAATCAGCTATATCAAAAACAGTCTAGAGTGCAAAATAAACTGAGGAATGTAGCATCCAGCCTGAATCAGAATGGATGTATTACCTTTAAAAACATATAACAAAAGGGACAAAATTAATTAAGGAGCTTAATTAAGGAGGTGTGGTATGCTATTCACCTTTGTAAAGTAGTTTTGTAATTTCTGAAATTTTTGCCAGCCAGTAGGGGCTGACAGACCTAAAGCTGAAATCAGATCTAACTTCTGTAATGCTGGTGAGATAGACTGAAAGTTCTGTATGTGGCTGCATTTAATCTGTTTTGCCTTTTTTTTTTTCAGTTAAATTAAGCACATGAATGAATATTTATTCAAACTAGAATGTATGCATTATTTGTTTTCATATGCATAAAGAAAATATTGACTATTAATATGCAATTTAGTATTGCAAGAGTTAAGTCATTGCTGGGTCTTGCAACAAAGATTTTGATAGCTTCCTATGCTTTGTTACTTTTAAACTGTGTTGCCCAGGAGAGAGCTGATGATGCATCTCTTTTCTTTCATTTCAAGACAAGTCAGAGGTGACTCAGAGCATAAATTCATAGTGCCCCATTCCAGCAATATTTGATAGGTAGTAATTTTCCTGGTTACGCAGGCTGACTACTGATTTCAGCAACATAAAGTGTAAAATGTAGTAGTTGAAAGCTTACAATAAAACCCTTGGAAGTGAATGTTTAGTGGTATAGTTGATAGCTTATGAGATAAACAAGCAGGTTTTGCTTCTCTTACACTGTTTCATGCTCATTGAAGAGTGAACGAATTGCACATTAGAGTTGGTGTGGGATATTCTGGAAGGATTAAGATTTATTTGTATTTGGATTTCATTTTTATATGTTATAATTCCACTGTAAAGATTTCAGCTATGGAATAAATGTAACAATAAGAAAATCTCTGCAGAAAATGTCTTGTAGGTTATTATGTGGAGTTGAAATTTTTACAGGGACAGGTCAAGTTGTGCCAGTCACCACTACAGCTACAAGTGACGTGCATTTTTGGCCTACTTGTTTTGATCCTGAAAGATTATAGGATTCTTGCTTGGAAATACGATTGCTGTAATGTGGATGGTTCATAATAAATCTGGTCAGAGATTAGGAAGGTTTTCCTGTTGGATAATTGCTATGCTTTCCAGAGAGGGGCAAACCAGTATTTCATAAAGATCATCTTTCTGATGCTGCAAGTGTTAAAGGGTGGTTGCTTCCTTCCAGATTCTAAAGCAATAGTTCCCTCCCAGCTGATAATATCCCAGAGCTTTTTTTTATTACTTCTGCAGTAGCTACAAATAAAACATAATCTCTGAGAATAAAAGGGAACTGTAAAGTTCTGGTTAATACGCACAAGATTAACATAATAAGGAAGAATTTGCCGAATCAGCATGAATATAAACAGAGAATATTTTGATAAAAATCTTCTTTACTTACCCTTTCTAGAAATGGAATATATGAGGCCCTAAATCTGTAAAGGAAATAAACACCATACTGGGAATTGCAACTTCGAGCATTTAAGGCTGCTGGTAATAACAGCCTGTTGTGGTTTAACCCCAGCTGACAACTAAGCACCATGCAGCCACTTGCTCACTTCCCAACCCCTCCCTACCCCTGCAGCAAGACTGAGAATTAGTGAGAAAATTCATGGGTTGAGATAGCAATTTAATAATTTAAATATTATAATTAATGATTATGAAAAGGAAAATAGCAAAGAGAGAGAAATAAAACCCCAGAAAAGTACATGATGACATTGAAGACAATTGCTCACCACCAACTAACAGAGACCCAGCCAGTCCTCAGGGAGCAGCTCCCCTGCCAGCCCTTCTCCCACGTTTTATAGCTGAACATTACATAGAATGGTTGGAAGGGACCTTCAAAGGTCATCTAGTCCAACCCCTCTGTAGTAAGTAGGAACATCCTCTGCTAGATCAGGTTGCTCAGAGCCTTGTTGAAGCCAGATTTTGAGTATCTTCATGGTTGGGGTCCCAGCTACCTCTCTGGACAACCTGTTCCAGTGTTCCACTACTGTCATGGTAAAGAACTTGTTCCAAGCACCCAACCCAAATCTACTCTTCTGTGATTTAAAGCCATTGCCGCTCATTCTATCACTGCAGGCCCTTGTAAACAGTTTTTCTCCAACCTTCTTGTAGGCCCCCATTCAAGTACTAGAAGGCCACTATTAGATCTCCCCGGAGCCTTCTCTTCTCCAGACTGAACAACTCCAAGTCCCCCAACCTGTGCTTGTATGAGAGGTGCTCCAACACCCTGATCATTTTCATGGCCCTGTCCTTGGACCTTCTGCATTGGGTCCATGCCCTTCCTGTGTTGAGGGCTCTGGAGCTGGATGTAACATTGGAGGTGAGGTCTTACCAGAGCACAGTGGCAGAATAACCTCTCCGGAGGTCACTTCCAACCCCCACCATTCTGTCATTCTTTGATTTTTTTTCAGAAAGTAGAACTTCACCAGATTTGTAAAGCTTTTCCTGGAAAAAGCAAAAAGCATACTTGTGACATAAGATCACTCCCTTGTGAAACTTCTCTACCAAAAAGATGAGGGCATTGCAGTTTTCAGATGTAGTAACACAAAAATATTTGAATGTTGAATACTTCTCTGCTTTTGAAATAACTGTGTTAGATGGAATATCCTATAAATGCCTCATGCAGAAAGTGATGGTTTCAGACTGAAAAAAAGCAACCAAAAGCAACTTGACACTGTTATTGACAAGTCCTCTATTCTAGAACTGAAACCATAAGACTCATATTTCATTCTCTGTCTTTTCTGTTTTTGGAATTTGTTGAATATGATTAATCCTGTTTGGCTGATGGGACTTGTCAGAGCCATGCATTTCTGCACTGGCTCCATCTTTATGATGACAAACTTGAAAACGTGGAAAGCTATCCCAACTATGTGATATCCTAGAAATGGAACTTTCTACTTGGTAATACTGAGTATGTTTCATCACTGTCACCAGACAAAATCTCATTTAAGCAGGAAGACTGAGATGTATGAATTTAAATGTAACTTGAAAATAGATGATGGGTTCAGTTTCTTCCAGGGTACTCCCACAAATGGACTAGAGATGTTTTGCTTAAACTCTGTACTAAAATTAATTTTCTGAATCCTCCTACTTGGGTTCTCAAAGTTAGGCATCTATTAAATGTGTTAGTTTTTAAAAAGTTATGAACACCCACGTATAATTTTTTTGGACAATGATGCAAACTGTGGATGCTGTTTAGTTAGATGGGTTTTTAGGCACTGATGTGTGATTTATTTGGTAATCAGTTAGAGATTAAATATTTCCGAGTCCATTTCATTTGGCATTTGGTTAGAAGAGAAATAAAAATAACCATAATGTGAGGAAAACAACTAGAAAGCTTGCAAATGCAACATGTTATATGAGCAGGGCATATGTTATTGTGGCTTGTTAGCATTGTGTTAAGAGTAATGACAGCAGGACTGAATTTTGCATCTCAACCTCCTGCCTTCATTGTCATCACATTGGAGTATGTATACTTGCAAATAATTCACTTAAAACTGAAACAGTGTGTAATTAATACATCCAGTATCCATGAGTCAATTGCAGGTTGGATTAGAGTTATTTTTAAATAGCATTTCAAAAGCTTTAGTCAAAGCACCTTTTTAATAAAGGGTATGGTTATCTAATTTGCAAATCTACCTTCCACAGAATAAAGCATAATTTACCTTACAAATATTACTTCACAGAATTAGTATGCACAATATAGTTTAAAATGAAAAGAATAATAAAGAATTCTCAAATTTTTAAAATAATATTTATGACTTAAAAATTGTAGATGAGAGTGACATTGTATTTTATCTGATTTTGCTGGTTGTGCTATTAAAATGACAAAAGATTAACAGAGAAATATAATATTAGTTTATTGTTTTTCTTCTAGAAATACCAAAACACCTTTTGAAATTTTAATATCAAATTTCTAGTTGATTTGTGTGATAACCTTTTTTTATTATTATTATTCAATTGTTTTAGGTTGTAGTGCTAATAGATGAGATTGTCTAGGCAAATAATTGAAAACAAGACAAATCTGCTAAAGGAGAACTGGCAGAGAAAAATCAGTAATGTTTCATCTCTGAGAAGTACTGAGCTGCTACTTTTCACTTCTAAAGTAATTTAGTGTATTATATGTTAAAAACCATTAAAATATTTCTAATTTTGCCAATCAAAAATAAATTGAGAATAAATTGATTCAAATACTGCTATAGTTTGTCACAATTTTTCACTGATCTTTTGGGTTAGAGATACATGATACAGATTCCCTGGACTGTCCAAGGACCTTATTTCATATTCTGTCACAAAACAAACCGTTTTGGAACACGACTGTTTTTCTCCATCTTAATTTAGAAAGTTTCTGCATCAAAGATGAACAGATATATAGCAAAATGTTTTCTTTAACATTCTTTATTTTTTAATATTCTATTGGTAACCCAGCAAAGCAAACAATAAAATACCTGCCTATACATTTGACCTGTCCTGAAAAAAACCTGATAGTGCAAACTGATTGCTACAAATTTTCCTTCTCAGCCCCTAGTTCCACACTGGGAGTTGAAAACTGCTATGTAATTTGAATGAAGATACCTTTCAGTAGAGAATGTTAGGCTGCCATATAACACAGAATAGCATTATTTTTTACTATTCCTTCCTCTCTCTGTATATGAGGTAATATGAGAGATAAGGTAGATAATCAGAGGACTGTGTTTTTCCCTTCCTCATTTTAATTTAATGCTTTGAAGAGACCAGGGGAGGTTTAGGTTGGATGTTAGTAAGTACTTCCTCACGGAAGGGTAATTAGACACTGGAGTGGACTGGTCAGGGAGGTAATAGAGTCATCGTCCCTGAAGGTGTTTAAGGAAAGGTTGAATGTGACACTCAGTGACGTGGTCTAGTTGATGTGGTGGTGTTAGGTCATAAGCAGGACTTGATGCTCAGAGATCTGTTCTGGCCTCTGTGATACTGTGAATGAATTTTTCGTCTACTTAAATGAGGTTTTAAAAATTAACCTAGAATTATTTTTTAGGAGGAGGCTATTCAGAACAGGAACCTTCCATCGGTCTTTGTATGGCAGTCAGAAGCCTCATCTTCTAAATCCAGAGCTTTAAAAATATCACCATTAAAATGGATTGCGTAGGAGTGAGCTGTGTTGTAACCGTCTGAGCTAAAGATCTTGGTAGTTCTGCATCTGTCTGATGTATGTCTGTATTGTGGTTGTTGTATATTATATGCAGATGTGCCTGCTGGATCTTCAGTAGAGCGGATTTAGGTGAGAAACTGCAAGAAACAGAAGTCTGATACACATACTCTCCCCGTGCATCAGTAGATGTACCTTTCTTCAACTCTTTGGTGAAACACATTGCTCTTTGACAACTGCTGAGCGTCTAGGCATTTATGCAAAGGAGATGAGACAGGGCAGTGTGGTCTACCTTTTGTTTTGGGAAAAGGAATTTGTTTCTAATATTTTGTTAGACTGTAAGAAGTAAGTGCCTCTTCTGCTTAATTAAAGCAAGATTATAGAATCATAGAATGGTAAGGTTGGAAGGGACCTCAAGGATCATCTAGTTCCAACCCCCTGCCATAGGCAGGGACACCTCCCACTGTACAGGTCACTCAAGGTCTCATCCAGCCTGGCCTTGAACACCTCTTCAGGGAGGGAGCATCCACAACCTCCCTGGGCAACCTTTTCCAGTGCCTCACCACCCTCACTGTAAAGAACTTCCTCCTAACATCCAGTCTAAATCTTCCCTCTGCCAGTTTAAACCCGGAAGATGACCTCATGTGCTTCCCCTGTATTACTCTCTGGTTGCTCAAAGTAAGCCTTACTCACCTATTATGAGAATAGCTAAAAAAATGTTCATTGGGACTTCATTCCTCATCTTTAATGTGGAGGGAAGAAAGTACTCATGACAGTCATGAATGTAAAGGAAAATGAATTGATGAAGAAGTGTCCTACATATGTTTACTTGATCATTGAGTGAAATGATGCAGGATTTTCTGTATTTTAGGGTATATAACTTGTAGAGTAGGTTTAGTATAAAAGTTTTTGGTAGGTCACAAAATTGTGACCTGCAAAAGTCCTACTTTAAGTAATAGTAATATCAGTAGGAACATTGTTATGGAGACTTTGGTTGCTTATACATGTTTGCTTTGTAACCAAACACATAGAAAATGTACCCATGCTCATTTCAGAGCAGAGTGTAAAGAGAATCTTTTTTGTTTTGTTCACACTCTTGCTTAGCAGTCAGTCTTCACTGGGGAGAATTGAAGCAATTAATTTGTCAGTCTTTGTAGAGGGGAAAATTGTACTTGTGTTTACCTAGCAGAAACAACACCTTGCAATCCATGATCTTCAAGTGCTCCCTTTCCTGCTTTGTAAAATAAGGGCTTATGATAGTGCTGAAATTACACAAATATTTTGAAAAGAATCTAGTTAGTTGTCTGTTGGCCAAATACTAGCATGAAAGGATTGTTGTAAGTAATTCCGAAAGTAAAATAACTACAAATGAAAAATGGCAACAATAACACTGACAAGTAAGTAGATACTGGAGTCTAAAAGAGTTGACTTAAAGACATTTCATGCCTGTCATTGCATAAGTCAGTCATAATCCCATGCAAAAGAGGATGCTGTTTAATGCTTTTTGATCTGATTAAAACTAATTTAAAATACCATTTTACTGTAATTTTATTGGAAAATAAATAGTGGAAAATAATGACATATCTGTTAATAAACAGACTTAAATTACTGTAGTTAGGAGTGTTGAACAGAAATTTAATAAATTATTGACAATATGAATCATTCTGAGTAAACTTTCTTTTGGAAAAAAACAGCATGAAATGATTTTGCAGATATATTTCACAATTTTTGTGTTTGAGGCCTTGAAATAATCTTCTTCAAACTGTACACACTTTGAATAAACGTGCAGTTTTACAGCTGGAATGATTTTACAGCATTTATGGCATAAAGAAACCAATTTCCAACAGTCAGTAAAAATATTGCTAAAGTAAAATATGCAACTGGCTTGAAAAGAAAAAGAGAAGCAACATGAAAGAATTTCTGGAGGCAAGAAAAAGTGCGTAGGAGTTGCATATTATTCTATTAATGGAAGAAAAGATCCCCACATAAAATCTAATTTTACATTGCAACTTTGTAACTTAGACATTGCTATTACAAATTTGTTCCAATTTTCTTTTGAGTTTTTATGGAGTAGTCTGGAAAATTAGCTTTTCAATAGCTCAATGCCTTTTTTTTCCCAGTCATGACAAGTTAAATATTTGTTTTTATGAGACTCTAGTTTTATCCCACTTAGAATAGAATATGGTGAGGCATGCATGAGAAGCTACTGGCTTGATTCTGATATCAGTTTCTGGTATTTCTGCTAGAGAAAATTCATCCTGACCTTGAGAACCATCGTAAGGATGAGGTCTGACTACTGTCACTTGCCTGAAGACAGAATTTTGTTTCCCCCATGATCTGATCATAGTGTCTGAGACGTGTTCCATATACTAATATGGAACTAATAGATTTCAGTGCTTGCTTTTGATAGTGTTTTCTACTGTCAGGTGAATGTTTCTTCCTAATATTGTAATTTTGGTGCTGCAACCTGTATCGCTGTTCCTTTCAATGAGCATCTCTAAAAGATTCTGCCTCCATTTTTTTCTGTAATCACTATTAGATTTGTAAAGAGAACTGTTAAGATCCCTTTTTCCTCTCTCCCCTCTATCCAGCGTGATAAAGGTCAGCTCCCCCAGCCATACAGGCTGAGTGCCC
Organism: Ramphastos sulfuratus; assembly: GCA_013399055.1. Taxonomy (NCBI): domain Eukaryota; kingdom Metazoa; phylum Chordata; class Aves; order Piciformes; family Ramphastidae; genus Ramphastos; species Ramphastos sulfuratus. The sequence continues at coordinate 26,064 of WBNM01032336.1, read as the reverse complement.
CAGCTATAGCAATCCTAATGAACTTCTGCTGAACTTGTTGCAGTTTATTGGGTTTTTATTGAAACTGGGACCCAGTAGCCCAAGTGTTAGCTTGTAAATGCTGAACAGAGGGGAAGAAGCACTTGCTGGCTAAACCTTAAATGTTGCAGCTCAGTATGTGCCTGGCTTTCATTGTCTCAGAGGTATAGCAGATCTTTCAGATTTGTGGAAAGTGAAGGAAAAGAGAAGCATTGAAAAAAGTGCTATTCAGCAAGTCTGCCACTAATGTGATCTCATGTTTTAATTCAATCTAGAATGTTCCACCTGATTTGTCCATCTGCACCTTTGTGTTGGAGCAGTCTCTCTCAGTACGTGCCCTCCAGGAAATGTTGGCCAACACAGAAGAAAAGGCAGAAGGGGTAAGTTATTAGAGTCACTTTTTTTCATCTTGCAAAGTTCAACTTTTTCCTTTCCCCTCTCCACCCCCACTGTGTCACAGATCTCATGACTTGTACAAGCTTACAACTTCATGAATTCTTTATGTTTCGTTTTTCTCCTTTGCTACAGGAATTGTCTGATTTTTGGGAAATTCTGAACACTTGCAGCTTTCACTGAAACTTAAGAATTATAAATTCCCAACAATTTCAATGTGCTGCAAGTCAGCATAGAACTGCAAGAATGTTTTAATTTGAAATCTCATGTGAAATATAAAGCTTGATCAGAACATCTAAACTTTTAAGGATTTGTGACTGAATCAAATGAGATTGTCTTGAGGTAGTCTTAAAATGCTTGAATGTGTGTTATTTTTGTCTGGAAATAATGAAATTATTCTCTGTGGCCTGAGCTAAAATGTCTTGTAACTCACCTTTGGAGCTGGAAAGAGTGTTGTTGAACCTTGGTGGATAAGAATTATGGAAATGGACACCTTTCATCCTTCCTCCCCCCCCACCCCAGTCTGGAGGATTAAGTATATAGGAATAAAATAATGTTAATTGTTTGACTAGCAAGTAGGTGTTTGCAAATAAACCCTAATGGTGTAATTAATGCTCTCTGCTGTGTAATTAATTTGACTTGCTATGATGTAGTTGAGCATTCTGTATATGCTCTGTGGAATTTATTTGAATTCCGTGCTTCAATTGAAGTGTTATAAACTTCAGGAGAGGAGTGACTGTAGGCCCAAGAGAAGTAGAGGTTGGCTATAAATCTGTCATTCAAGAAAGCTGGAACGAGAGAAAGAAGAATGTCTCTGATATTTCTGGATTTTCTCCAGAAGAAAGCAAATTTTAGCACAGTGTAGTCAGTTCCATAAAATACCAGACACTGAGACTGAAAATTATGTTTGGGAAATTAAGTCCAAGAGTATTCCTGTGGATGATCCAAAGTGTTTGCTGTCAGTGAGCATTTGTTCCAAAGACTAACTCAAACAGCCAGAGACTGTTAACATCTGAGTGACGAGGTGGTGCCAGAGTAAGCAGTTCCATACTTGTAAATGAGAGCCTCTCTTCCCTTAATTTGTAAATATCGAAACAAAGAGCTAGCAAATCCATAGGAAATAAAAATCAGAAGAACATGCATGTGCAGGTGTAATGTCAAAAATCACAGTCCATACTCAAGGATGGTGTGTGAGACCATATATATGAAGCAGAGCACCAGATGTCTTGTTTATTCCCACCATATGTGGGTAGGAGCAGAAACTAGAGGAAATGTAGGGGAGTGCAATGTCAAAGTAGTGCTATAGGTCAGATTAGAATGAATGAAAAAAAAAAATCAGCTTTTGAATATTTTTAATTGACAGATTTTCTGTCAATTAAACTCTTCCACAGTTGGCCCCAAGACTCTGCTAATAGTTGCTCTTAATATAGAGATGGCATCCAGAGGAGATAGAAGGAGAACCAAATTCTCCGCAGAATGGTTAGAAAATGTGAGCTTGGGTATTTTGCTGGGAAAACAACAGGCTAAAGAGACCTTCATAGATGGCTCAGGCAGAACATTTGCACTAATTCTGGGGTATTTCCTGTGCTAAATGTGAACAGGAAGAGAAAGTGACTTTTATGGGACATAATGACTGATAGGACCTATGTACTCCAAGCTGGAAGAATGGCATTTAATGGTTATCTGGTATTTTCTGAAAACAGTAGTTGATGTTTTCTGTGAATAACAGAGAATGTCAGAGTTCTGGGGATTCATATCCATGTCTAATAGCAGAATGATGGCAGTTATACTGATATACGGTGCTCTGTACTCACAGGTCTTTTGAGATTTGCACAAGACAGATAAAGCAAAGTCTCCAGCTGTGGTCATTATGAGATAGTTACCTGTTTACAGAGTAGTTTACTGTGCTCTCAACTCCTCCTCAATCCCAATGTTAGCAGAAGACACAGAGCTGCAGCTATACCAAGCCAGGTAGCTGATGTTCACTGAATAATGGATATACTTCTAGTGCAAATTTGCATGGCTTTGGTGCAAACACATTAGGAATCTACCTATATGTTTATTGCATACGGATACATTGATATTAGAAGAGAATAATCTTGAAAATAGTAGCTTATAGATGAACAAGATCATGTTTTTGCCAGTGTGAAGGCAAATAAATGAGTATGTATGTGCTGATAAACTAACAGAACTGGCATTTATATAGTAGTTTCTATGGAAAATACACGAGCAATTCCCTTATGGTTGTAGTGGGTACTTACTTAGCTTCATAATTGTCTGAAGTAGCTGTTAGAGCATGCAAGTTTTTCATTTAATGACTGGTGTGGGTAGCTTGAGTTTTATGAGAAGGCACAATTTTGTGCAGGCATTTCAGACACTACTATATTTTTGGAGCATTTTTTTTTATGTTTGTTTTTTTTGTAGTGTAGAATAACTGTGTTTTCTTTCATTTAGGAGAACAGATAAACTGGATTCAGTATAACCTCAGTTTCCTAATGGAAAGAATCCTGCAAAGGAGGTCTTTTCAGTTCTCAGTTGTTTTTGATTCCATTAGAAATCATTAAGGCTGCTGTGCTAAAAAGTGGTCTTCTTGGGCTTTGCTTTTTGTGGTGTGTAATCTCTTGAATGCTGTTTATATAATAGGCATTCTTATTATATAACAGGTAAGTCAGCGGTAATGAATTGGTTGAGTGATATGAACAAAATCTCATGCTGGCTTGAGATAGAGCAATAAACAGCTTTTCCTCATGCTGGAGAAAGAATAACTATATTTATTAACTGAATTTCATTGTAATTCTCAATTAGTATGTATCAAGTGTACAAGATTACCTCTGCAATAAATACCGACCTTTTTAGTGCAAGAATCAGAAAATGAAAATTTCCACACTGTGAGATTAGTGATTCATCTGAGTTCTCTCTTCTGAGTCAGATAAATGCTAGTAGCAAGGACAACAGTGGAAAGTGAGTGAATTTTTTTAAGAAAGAACTTGAGTAACCTTTAACCCTAGGTACTGAGTAGTTTGTGCCTTGAGGTTTTGTCATTTCCTTTTAGAATACTGTGCTGAGCCCTGGCAGTTTCTTAAGTCTTTGAAATTCATAGCTTGACTGCATGCTTTTTGTAAAAAAGCATTCCTTAGGCAGCATTATTTGCACTTTTCATTTTAAATAGGTAAATTTCTCATTTTTCTGGGGACCTAAGTGCTATGTGCATGTACTTCTTTTATTGTTAGTTCATGCATAGAAAAGAACCAATAAGAGGGTAGTGGGAAGGGAGGAATCTTGTGCAGAGAAAGTAGTAAATAATAATATAAATAAAAACAATCACTACATGTGTGCCTAGAGTATGGACTCTGGTTTCTTAGGTGAGCAGATTTATAGCTGCTCTGTCCTAGATGGATCGACAGCATATGTATTATTTTCTCATTATTCTGATTTGAGTTTGGAGTGTAACTTTTTATTATTTAAAAAGCAGAAGAAAGATAGAAATGGAAATATTTAGATTTTTATAAAGCATTTAAGACCAGGAAAAGTCTTTAGCTCATCTCTTCTTAGCCTGCTTGTTAAATTTTTCCAGTAATGCCTCTTTGGAGCCCAATGCCTTGTTTTTCCTGAGAAAAACTAATCCACAGCTTTGTGGAATAATTTAGGAATGGCCATGACAAGGCATGGTAATGATGTTTTGCTTCTCATCTTTTTATTCTGATTATTCACTGGTTTTGTTTTAATGTAAAATCTGTAACAGATTCAAGAGCTTTAACATTTAGTACCTTCTCCTTGTGAAAGTGCTGAAATGCCATAATCATATCAGTTCCTCGAAATTTTCTCTAATTCTCTTGAGAAATAATGCCTGGCCATCTATCCATATCTTGTATTCAGTATCTTTGGAGATATCTGGACAATATAACCAATATTAGAAACAGAAGTTGTTCTAGATGTGATGGATAGTGTGTAGGAGGAAGTGACCTCAATTTAGGTCCCCAGCATATGGGTTTCAGGTATGATGTATAGCAGATAAGGTAGGTGATCATGCTGGTTATTCCTAGTATCTTGGCCAAAGTCGTGACCAGAATGCATACTCTTCAGCAAGCTTACCTACTTTAAGTCTCTATTGCTTACGCACAGGTGATTGAATTTTAGAGCCTACAAAATTCTCCACCAAGTCACCTTTCTGGTGTGACAGTTCTAGAGCTGTCAAAAGAAAAGGTGTCCAGACACATTTGACATGGAAAAAGCATCAGAGATATTCTTAACATCAGTTGCCTCAGCAAATGATTTAGATTTTTTTTTCCGGAAAGCTTTTGAAATCATCCTCAAACAACATGATGCATAAAAACCAGCTATTAAGATAAAAATTTCCCAAGAGGGTATGGAAATGAAAATGAAGTGTGAGGTAACCTTCATAAGACTGTTGCTACTAACTCATATTTGAAATATTTCAAAGGTTGTTTTTTTTTTTAATTCTGCTTTGTTTTGTTTTTTTTAATATGCTTCAATATAAATTATTTTTTTTCTAAAAGGGGAATTTGAAGGTACTGTCTGTATTTATATAACAAGTGGCTTGTTTGAAGGTTCATTCTGTTTTAATGCATTTACTACTTTACACATATCCAAAAATGTTTTGGGCATGGTGACTAGGTACAGCAAATTAAATTAGGTTGGCATTTAAAGGTCATTTTACTGTAAGTGAACAAGCACAAAGTCATATATCTTTTATATTGATAAGAACAAAAGCCTGCTTTTTGTTTGAAACCAGTAAGAACTTATGATACCTTGAGTTATGCTTGCTTTGCTTGGATTTTCTGAAATCTGTCCAGCAGTCTCATTACATAAATAGCATGCTACATTTTTGCCTTGTTATGTTTTTTATATTCCTCCATGATGATTACTGTAAATGAAGCCTTTGAAATTGGAAGACTCTGGATTGTATGTTACGTGCCATACTATGGTGAATAGACTGTATTTATACATGACACATACAAATACTAACACATACAATACATGAGATATGTGAGTTATTTTCACCTGCCAGTATTTTATGTGCCTTTGTGTGGGTGAGAGATTTTATATCTCATGCAGTGGATTGTTCTTAACTGCACCTTATCTTTGGAGCAACTGAGAGCTTTAGGTTAACTGTCTTTCACAGCAGCTTTAGTTATTTCTGTTTTCAGTGTTAAAGCATTCTTTTCAACTCCAGTCTACCAAAAGAGGAGTGAGTGCCAAGCCATCCCGATTTTATTCTTGTACCATCCATCCATGGCAGAATATAATTTCATCATGAGGGTGTAGAGTAATAGTTGCCTATTCTGGTGAGAGCTTGCAGAGCTGCGTGCTGAGCTGTGGTTTTTTTTTTGCCAAGAAGAGGTGCGTGCATATGGTTCTTTTTGTTCAGGCATATATAGAAGTATACGGGACCAAGACTGGAATTTTTTCACTATTTGTTCAGCAAAGTGGGTGGAAAGCTCAGTTTCTCTGCTAGTGCCTAGGCTTCATGCTATATGAACTGCTCACTAGAAAATTCACCTGCGCTTGGAGTGTCATGTGCTTCCATAGGAATTATGTTTTAATGATTCTTGCAGGGCAGATGCATCAAACTCACTTACCCTGTATGGCAGCAGATGGATTTCTCTTAGTTACTTAAGTGTCCTTTCAGCATTTTGATTGCTTACTAGAAAAAACATACATAGTCTGTAGTGAGAAAGTGAATGTATCTGTAGTTACAGTTTCTGCATTTAGAATAACATTATATATCCTTTACTAGAATAGGTTAGAGTAGTGTAGGGCTCTCTAGTATTATGCTGAGATGATTTAAAGTGCTGATTCAGGATATCACACTGTATTTATTCTTATCTTTCTGACTGAAAAACTCTGGGTAAATTTTGTAGCAGTTCCTTTCCCCGGGACGTCTTCGGCGAGAGATCCTGGACAGAGCCACACACAGACCAATATAATCCAAGCAATGCCAATTTATTGAATATGAACATGCATTTATATACCCTTCCAACAGACTGTTCAGGCCAGCCCATCACAAAGCAATTGCTCCAAATCATTAAGGGACAAGCTGTTGCTCCAAGCAGATGGCCCAAATCGACCAGATACAAACTCTTGTGGAATTCTGTAATTGGTCTAAGCCGTTTAAGGCGCGAGCTTGTGAGGGGCCAAGCGGATAGCTCATAACTATCTGTTCAAACCGCCCCTTGTTTTGCTTTGAATCTTCCCCTTGTTTTGCTTTAATCCAGGTTGTTATTGTAGTTCTGCAGGCTGCTGTAGCCTGTGACCTTGGCCGTTGTTTCTCATTCCTCTGGGAGCTGCTTGCAGGTGGCCTCCTTGGCCTGTTTTTCATGTGGGCTGTGAAACTTCAGCTCAAAATTAGCAGTTAGCACAGCTTGGATTGCTCACACATACAGTTAATACAGAATATTTCCCTACAAATTTAAGGCCTTTTTTACTATCTGTCGATGTAGACTCCATTAAACAGGAAAAAAATGGCTCCCCTTTGTTTTAATGTGCTTGAAATTTACTTACTTTTAAGCAAAATCAAATACAGGCTTAAATCTTTTCTTAGTTTCCAGCAAATTGATTTTAGTTGCCATATTGTCTACTGACACTTCTACATGCAGTATTCTGCATCTTTTTCCCAATATTTGCACAGCAACTGTGCTTTACTGCTACTGTAAGACAAAGGATGTTTCATGTTTTCTTTTTGAGTAAAGACATTTAAGGACATATAACAAATGCAGTGTGAAGACTTTGTTCCAAATGAATGTTCTCAGATCTGCTCAGACTAATTGCATGTGCTATTCTGTGACAGATTGAGGTTCATGGCTGGAAACAGTCTTCTGTCTGATACTTTTGAGTGTTCTGCAAATCCATGTGAAGTTGGACAGTGGTCCTGAATATAAGAAACTGATGTGCAAGATGATGTTGAATGTGGAGAATGGGAGCCAATTAAATTCATACAGTTAAGTGGCATTTGAGGGGGATGGTGAGGATGACTTGGCCTTTCTCTGAGACTACAGCTCTGCACAGCTCCAAAGTGGATTAGACAAAAAGACTAAAACAAGAATTAGTTCTGATTCTCTGTGGTCCTGTGAAAGAAACAGCTGGACAAAATGCTAATGACTGAAAATGATTAGTGTGGAAGTCACTGAATCTGGCACTCTGATGTAATAAGCTACTATGAGGACAACTGAGAAACATGGGCAGCAAGATTAGAATGGGTAAATAAAGGTGTGCTGTGGGGCTTTTATCTTGGATGAAAAAATAATGGGATTGTCTGTTTTTCTGGTTTTTTACATTAATTCCATAGATATTATCCCTTTGCTGTCTGTAACCTATAGCAAGATAACTGATGACAACATACTAATGCCATTGAGTGACAATTCCCTGATAAATCATGGAAGAGTTCTGTTAGGTTTCATTTTAGTTTTTTGGATTTTGTTTTGTTTGCTGTTTTTGTGTTGTTGGGTTTTTTTTTTTTTATGAATTTAGCACAGAGAAACAGAAAATTTTACAAAATTTACAACCACAAAACTTATTTGTTGAAGTGATTGGGAATGATACGTTAAATGGTATTTAGGTAANGGATTGTGCCAACAAGGTAAAAGAATAACCCCCCCCAAATTTGCATGTTCAAATTATTTTCCGGAATGCTGAAGAGTTTGTTTTGCTACACAGTTCTATGGAAAGCCAAGCTATCTCTTAAATCACTCATTTACCTAATACTACTGGATGGTTCTCCAAAGTTATTAACACATTGAGTTTATAAACCAAGTCAGTTTAGCTAAGCAGCTACAACCAGTGAACTAAGAAATGACTGCTAGTTGTACTTTATTTCTGATTTTTTTTTTTAATACTTCAGGACTGATTAAGACATATGCTGAGGATGTTAGTTGATGAGAGCTACACTTAAAATGAGAGCTATACTTAAAATGTAGAATAATGTTAAAAGTCAAGTCCTAGGCATCATAAATTGAATTCCTTGGTTTGTATATGTGTTGATTTTAATGGCTCCCTGTTTTAGATTCTTTAAATGTGTTGATATGTCATCTGAGATATTGTGAAAAGTGAAGTAATTGAAGTGATAATTTTGAGATTAGGATTACAATAGTGAACATCATAACATTGATGGCATCTAATGATGTATATAAAGGGGTTTTTCAATCAATGTTCAGTAAAGTTTGCACACTGAGCTGGGAGGAAATAAAGTAGAAATTGCTCTTTTACATGCTGAGTGACATGTAAAGTTGACATTGAAAAGGTAATGGGCACATGGAAAACTGTGTTGTAAGAGAATGATAGGAACGGACTGAAATTAAGGTTGCATGGGTTGCTTTTGTCGCTTACTGTCTTTTTATTGTTTGCCTTAATTTAGTTAACTTTTTTTTTGGGGGGTGTGGAGGTGGGGTGTAAAAATCATAGACTCATAGGATCATAGAATGGTTTGGGGTGGAAGAGACCTCTGAAGGTCATCTAGTCCAACCCTTTCTGCAGTAATCATGGGCATCCTCAACTAGATCAGGCTGCCCAGAGCCCTGTCGAGCCACACTTTATCTCCAAGGATAGCACCCAAACCACTTCCCTGGGCAACCTGTTCCTGGTGTTCCACTCCCCTAGTAGGTAGTGAGGTCCCACCAGAGCGGAGTAAAGTGGCAGAATAACCCCATCCTTATGGTAGAGCCCAGCCTCGTTCTGTTCTTGGGCTGAGAGCATGACTGACTTCTTGTCCCTTCAAAGTTCAGCTGCCACCACTGTGCAAAAAAAATAACATATTTATTTTGAAAATCCAAAACCTTGGTACTTTAGTTCAATGAGAAATCTTTTGAAATAGAATTTTTTTCCATGATTGTTTATAATTCTTGTCTTTTACAGTTCTCTTATTTCTGACCATATAAAAACGCAACTTTACATTAATCTCACAGCTGAGACAAGGTTTGGATAGTGTGTTACTCAATCATTGTATTTTTCTCTTCTTTTTCAGTGCACATAGCTGTAATCTGAATTATGGGTAAAGCCCCAAACCTTACCTAAATAAACTGAATTGCCTTCTGTCTTTGGATAAAGAAGCAAATTTCTTTATTAAGTATTATTTAACAGTCTCAGTTTTATTGTGGCAAAGCATTGTAATTAAGACTAGGAGTTATTCAGATTTGTGCACTCATAAATCTGTGTCAGCCCTTGTTAAAAGAACGAAAGCATTTGATTTTGTGTGGATTCTAAGTTAAACTGTTTCTGTAATATGAAAAATTTTGATTTCACAACCTTGACTCCAATGTTTGACAACTTCATTTTTCAGGAAAATGTTGTCTGCAGATACCCATCCGTTAGATAGAGTTTCAGCTAAATTGCATCATGAGCTTATTAACTGTCTTCTAATCATCCAGTCATGGCTGATTAATCACTTCTGCTGGTGCCTTGTTTTAATAAAATCTGTTTTCCGTGCCACTTATGAGCAAACTGCTGTTTAATTTTGTGTGGGCTCATATTCGCTGAAGGGAGCAAAATACAGCCCTTCTCCTCAGATCCAAAGGGCTATGTGTGAAGGAATTATCACATGAAAGTGTCTTGCATATGTAATTCTGCTTCTGTGTTCAAGGCATGGGGAAAAATACGTGTTTCTTCACAGAGCTAAAAAGCTTTCCCATGCTGCGGGGAAGTGTTGGAGTCATTTTGGGACAGGAATGCAACTGTAGCTGTTGAATTTTTGAATGTTCAAATCATCTGTCTCCAACTGTGGAACTCTGAATTCATTAATTACTTTGTATTGGTGAGCAGCAAGATAACACATAGAGCTGGCAGCTTTATAATTTTCTCAGCATGGGTGGAGGGGGAAAGTAATTTCAGCCCTCATGTAAACGGAAAAGGTAACACTCCCTATTTCTTTTAATAAGTATTCTGTGTATTAATGAATAAGTCAAATTATCAAGGTACTTCCCTAAAAAGAAAGGTGAATATTGAAAGTTAAATGCACTCTTGACAATTTAAGCTCTTTGATTTACGCTAAAGTAGCCTAGCTAATAATGTATCTGAAAGCTAAGAGCAGTTATTAATATGAGACAAAGATGTTTTCAGCATTGCTAGTGAAACCTCCACATGGAAGAAGACTCGGAAATGAATCCAAAGTCTCCAGAACTCCTTTAATGTCCTTGCACTGACCAGAACGTTTTCTCTTTTGACAAGTCACAGATGCAGTAAGGCAAGAATTATATTTTTAATCAAACCTTTGAGCAAAAATTCCAAACTCTAGCTTCTTTTTTTGTCTATAGTTCACTTGAAGGTTTTCATTAGTTTAAAGGTTGTCTACAGCTGTCGGGCATAACTCACTGAAGTAACAAAATATTGCAGTAGTAATTTTCTACAGAAAGTCTTTGGAAAAGTCTTCATCAGATAGCAGTGTGTCATGAAGAGAGACAGAGCTGTTATATCCAGTAATATTAACTTTTGCTTGTTGCAAGGTCTGTCCTTCTAAACTTTTAATTTTTATAACCTAAATGCTTCTTAGTGCAAAAAAAGACAATTAGAGAAAGGAGATGGAAAACAGTGGAGCTCAAAACATTTCATGCCATGTGGACCTTTGTATCATGCAGATGGACTTATCATCTACCAGTGGAAAGCTTTATGAAAAGATGAGATAGAGGCTTATTCTACTTAAAATCCTGAATATTCTCAGCTATTTTAGAGATGCTGCAGTGATAACAGGAGAATGGGAAATAAAACAGGGGGAAAATAAGGTGAAAAACTTTTGCATATAAAATAAATACTGTCATTTTCACCTCAGTGCACCTTATTTAGCATCAGAAGTAAGGCACAGAAAGAATAAAGCTTGACTTTGATCAACTGCACTTTGATCAAATATAAGTGTTGGAGAAAAGTCAGGAACTGCAGGCACGGTATTTTTGCATTCTGCTTATACTCAGAGAGAGACAAGAACAGGAATAACATCATTATCTGTTTCAAATCACAGAATTGTGACAAGCAACTATTTCTAGCCTGGCACATGGACACTTTTGCCTATGCCATATTTGTAATGATGATGTATGAGGATGCATGGTGTAAAACCAAACATTTCATCCCAGGCAAATTTCCCATTTTGGAGGTAGATTTTCCCAGCCATTTCCATGACCATTAGATCTCTAATGTGCTCATATTTTTCTTTCTTGGATGATCAGTAAAATTTGACCTTAGGGGAAGAGAAATTAATTTGTTTCTTCCCACGCAATTTTTCTGATCCAGTTTGCATATACAGAAGGAGCTGAAACAAATAGTCATAAAATCATAGAATCATAGAATTGTTTCAGTTGGAAAAGACCTCTAAGATTATTGAGTCCAACTAGCAAGTTGACACTACCATGACATTAAATCATCCAGGTCCCAAAGTGCCATGTCTACATATTTTTTTTAAACACCTCTAGGGATGGTGATTCCACCACCTCCTTGGGCAGCCTATTCCAATACCTGATCATCCTTCCTGTAAAGAAATTTTTGGTAATACTCAACCTCATCATTCCCTGTCACAATTAGAGGCTGTTTCCTGTCATTCTTTGAAATGATACATGGGAGAAGAGACTGATCACCACCTCATTGGAACCTCTTATTCTGGTAGTTGTAGAGAGCAATGTGAGCTCCCCTCAGCCTCCTCTTCTCCAGTCTAAATCCTTAGCTACTTCTCATAAGACCTGTTCTCCAGGCCCTTCATCAACCTCACTGCCCTTCTCTGGACGTGCTCCAGCACCCCGATATCTTTTTTTTTTTTTGTAGTGTGGGCCCAAAAGTGAACACAGTATTCAATGGGGGATCTCATCAGTGCTGAGGACAGGGGCATGATCATTTTGCTACTCCTGCTGGACACACTGTTCCTCATACAGGCCAGGCCACTGTTGGCCGCCTTGGTTGCTTGAGCACACTACTGGCTCGTATCCAGCTAGTTGCCAGTTAGCACCTGGAGGTCCTCAACAACTTTCCAGACACTGCTCCAGTCCTGTAGCATTGCTTGGGGCTGTTGTGACCCAAGTGCAACACCTGGCACTTGGCCTTCTTAAATCTCATACAATTGACCTTGGTCCATCAATTCATCCTGTCCAAATCCCTCTGCAGAGCCTTCCTACCCATCTGGTAGGAAGGAAGGTTAGACTTTTGCTTGTTTGTGGTGGTTGGTGGTGTTTGGGTTTTTTCTTTCTTTTTTTTTTTTTTTTTGTGTTTGCTTGTATTTTAATATGGTTTTGGTAGTTTTGTTTGTCAGTATTTTGTTGTCTTCTCTCCCTGTACTAATGGTTAACCTGTACACAGCAAAAAGGAGCTTTGAATCTTAATGTTCCCAAAATTTAGATGCATACTGGGAAATCCACAGGAAAAAGGGATCCTGTAAATTCTGGTCTGTGCAGACAAATGAAAATACTTTGTCAAGATGAAGCAAAATCTGTATATGTGCTGTGGAGCATCTTCTTGCTTGTTATCTGAATAATATCTTAGATAAAAATACTGAGGTACTTGTTTGTGAGTTTTACATTTATTTTGCCAACATTGGGACAATTACTCATAAGTATGAGTAATTGTTTATGCTCACGTAATCTGCATACTTGAATTTCCAGGCAAATTAATATACTCCTAGGTCATGCTTATGCATCACCCCCAAGTAGGATAATAAATGTCTTGAAACTCACAAGTTTTCCAGAGTAGGTTCCATAGAATAAAAGCTAACAAAATTTTAACTACATACGTGGCACAGGCAAGTTCTAGAACTTGAGACAAAATGGTTTGAAAGAAAGTCTTCTAACTTCAGTAGCTGGAAAAAAAATCTCCCACAGGTAACTAGAGAAAAGGGAGTGCATGAGATCTGGGACCAGTCTGAAGAAGCACACAGCAGAAAATCTATGGACTAGTACTGTAATTGCAAATGCAAGATTTCATTGTGATGTGCTCTGTACCATTCTTTCAGAACCAGATCTCTTTGGGTGCATTCATAGTAATTTGTGAAAGACGATCACGTGGGTGCCAAACTGTAGGGTTTCACAAGTGTATATGCATAGTTCAAGTGGTTGTCCTGAGAAATTACTGAATAAAGGTGCCCTTGGGATATGCCAAAGCTTGTTGGCAATTCCATTTCTGTGATGGTGAGAGCTTCTCAAAGCACGGCAACAAAGAGTGAATCAATTCACCTCTTTCTTGCATTGTCACAGTCAAATTGTTTGCCATGCTATGTCCTCAGTGGATATAGAATTTTAACAAAGCAAAATATGTATTAAAATAAGGTAATAAATGGAAAGCTTATATGTGAATCTAACTTGGCTATTCCTGACTTGTTTTTGTAAGAGCTCATTGTTGTATTGTTTATATTTAAATCATTGCTTGCTTTTCTGACGTATCAGCGTCTTATTATGTCTTTTCATATGTTGCATTGATTTTAGAACACTGGATGGTTTTTAGGAGGGATTTCTGCAGCTGTATCTGATTACAAAAATCACAGTAAAGATTATTATAAAACAATAAAGTAAAGGCGAGTCATGGAATTTCTAATCTAAATGTAATCCAAATCTGAGAAGAGAGGTAGGAATTGTCAAATTAACAAATGCTTATAAATTTATCATGTTATTTAGTTAATAGGTCAGATGATGTTTTCTAACTTTTCATGTGTTAGGAAGACTTAACATCAAAAATATAAAACTCCATTTTAATTGAAATATATATATATATGTGACATTTACTTAGAATAAAAATATTTTAATAGGCAAGCACTAAATACATTGCCTTTTATTACAGTAATTTCACAAGTTAGCCAAAATCCAAATGGTAGTGGTTTCAAAGTTGCTCATAATTTGACCTAAACTATCTCATATTATTGCTGAATTTTTGTGGCATCTGCTAACAAAAGGTCAATGTGTACCTGCAGTAAAACTACAGAAGGCTCAATATGCTGCAGTGTTTTCTATGCTATGTCCAGAGACAAATCTACTTCAGTACTACTGTTGGTGCCAGCTAAGTTTTTAGTAGACAGTGCCATACTAAGCCGAAGTGTATTCCAGTAGATGTTTTCAATCCTTTTAGAGACTGCAAGACTTTTTAGTGTAATTTTAAATGTGCTTACTTAATGAACCTCAAAAGGGTTTTCTTAATGCAAAATCTTAAGCTTCAAGAGTGACTCCCTCATTCCCCATGGGAAAAATGAAGGACATTTTTGTGTGCTGTTCTGTGTTCTTACACAACATATTCACTCATGCTGCAGGTTGTAGGGTCAGGGTTTGACAGGAACCTCCTAATTTTCCTCTTTAGGGCATTCCTTAAAAAGGCAAATTTGGATAGCAGCCACTAACCTTTTAAAGTGAACAGTATTCACTTACGAACAAGGACTTGAGGAAGTGAGATATGTTTTGCAGGAAACTGTGTTCTGCATTTTTGACTGGTTGGTACTGAGTATAATGTGGAATTAATTCCCTGTTAGTCTTAATTTTCTGCCTGCTATCTGATTATTTAAATAGAAAGTTTGAAGTTTAAGAATATAAAGTACTTCCCATAAAATAAAAAGTGAGATTTTAAATAGGAGATACTAAAAGAATAGCTTCTACTCATATATTCTTATTCATATTAGATATTAAAAAAAAAATGTGAAACTTAGCTTCAAAATAGAGTTTGATATGCTGTATTTAAGGAAAGAGATTTACTGATTTCTTGCTTTTTCTTTCTACAGCTAGTTGATGTGGAAAAATGGGTATGTGATTCTGTCTTTTATTCACTTGATCCCAAATGTTTCGTGTTACCACTGAGTCTAGCCTGTCTGTTTTCCCTCTGTGTTCATGACCCTTCAACTTGCATGGCTCAAAAAAAGAGGCAAATACGTGATCAAGTAGGATCTGGTCATTTCTGAATTGTGCCAAATTTCATGCTGTCACAATGACTTTTCTCTCTTTTAATTTCACTGTATAATTGTGTAATATGAATCTATGATTATTGCCTGACAGTTTTGAGCCTTGCTGTCTAATGTTTAAACTCCATTCTGTAACCCACCCTGTCTTTCCAGTACAGACACCGTAATCCTGAAATGCATGATAGTAAGATAATTAATACTTATAAATAATATGTGACACCATATCTAGCTGCAAATAATATATATACACACACAACATATTTAGTGATGGAGAACAGCTGCTACAGAATAAAAAAAAAAAAAAGAATAATTTATAGGTCTTAGCAAATAAAGCCAAAGCACATTTACTTACTGAATTTGTTTTTAAGCCCTTCCCTAATGTGTCCATGTATACCATGCATATTTGTTTGGGCATCTGATATAATTCCTCTATATGAAACATATTTATGTGTGTTTTTCTCCAACATTATCTCCAACATCTGCGTATGTAAGAGTTAGTGGTCCTAAAAGTGTGTGCAAAATTGTTTGTTTATGTTTAAGATGTGAGAAGCCTCTCTGAAAGGTTGGACCGTAATACGTCTCCTTGATTTCTTAATACTCGGTTTGAGCTGCAAATGACCAGGAAAAACCCAGCCATCATTTTTTATTTGGCCAATAACACAGAGCACTGGTATCACTTCATTTCAGTCAGTCATAATAGAATTTTAATCTGTGATTATTACATGTTCATAGTAAGTAGTGACTGAAGTGTGGGTAAGTACATTGTTTAATTGGTGTCGTAAGCATTTCAATGCCCTTTCTACTCATGTATTCCGTGTTATGTCATGTGGCATATATAGGTAGATGTTTATAATATTTATTAAACGATACCTGTAGTTAAGTCTTAGTTTTAACTAATTGTATCAGTATGATAGCATTATCCATATTCTGTGAATCTGATATTTAGGACAACCAGTAAATTTTTTTTGTGGATTGATTTGGAATGTTTTTATGTCATAATGATAGTCAGGTTACCTTCTCATTTTGCTCACCTTTTTAATTACAAGTGAGAGATCTTGGTTCTAAATCTTCAGATTCTCTATTTTTACTTCTACAAAGAATTTTGCTGTATAGAGTAAGACAGCAATAAAAAGTTCAGTAGTGTACAAGGCACTGGACATCATACTTTGTGATGCATGAAAAATCAGAAGCCAAAAATTTATTGATTACACTCTGACATGGGCTGGTTTTGACTAAAGTATTCAAAGAGTTGGTTCTTGGGAAAATTGCATTACTGCATAAATACAAGTGAGATCTGCCATCATATGCTTTGGAAAGGCTGCTTCACAGAAGTGTGTCCTTAAACCATTTAAAAAAGAAATGGTTCCCATGACAGCAATGCTAAATGTTTCTTTCCAAGTTACATCTGCTAAAGGCTTTTCTTAATAGACCAGTTCTGTATTCCAGACAACCTCCCATCTGATGGGGATGGAGTGGGATGTTGGCTTTACTTCAAATACAGAATTATTCTGTATCAGATGAGCCCAAATTTGCTCTGTAAAGCAGCTTTTAACCCTCCTCTAATTCCAGGGTGTTACCTGAGGTCTTGTGGTGAACTGCAGATATACATACCGAAGCAGCAGACGGCTGGCTGTTGCACAGTTTGTACTGTCACTGCAGCCAGACACATTGTTCTCATATATGTATTTCTTCATAAGCCATTTTCCAATGGAGAACACATGGCATTAATGCAAGTGTTTTGCTGTGTTGATATGTCTATGGACACCTGGAAACCCAAGCCCAGAGCCTAAGTTAGACAAGCATCTGTGAAATTAGGAACTGTCCCTTTCTGCAAGCCGTTTCATGCCATTCATAGGATAAACTAAAGTCATCCACTTCTGAGCTTTTCCAATTTGCAAAGTGTGCTGACAAAAATTTTGGAAGGAATTACTCCAGTTCTGCTGTTCTTCTGCCGAATGACTATCATTCTTTTGGTGGTTTGGTTCCAAATTATTTATTCTACTGTAAGGTGTGTGCTGGCAGTAGAAGCTGAGTAAGAATTAAATGGGCTTAACATATTTCTTGAACTGTTGCCTTTTTCCTTTTGTCTTTTGGCAAGTCTGACTCTGAGAGCTTGTAGGTCTGCCTCAGTGAAGAATGAAACAGGTTAAAATAATTTTGTCAAGTGTAAAAAGTAATTGAAGGCAAGGCTTACCTTTTCTCCATTTCCTATTTGAAAATAACTTTTCTGCTTTTAATTTAAACTACCAAGTGGGAGGGAACCTGTAGTGGGTTGAGGAACTTACCCCTTCCTCCACTAATTGAAATTTACTAGACCAGCTCAGAGGGATTAGAAGTAAGATAAAGCTATATTTACAGCAAAGCTAAATTTACAAGCATATATACAAAATATATCTACATGTATTTAAAATTATATATAATTTAGAAATAATACAGAAATCCAAACTTCCCTCTTGGACAAAGAAAATGAGCACAGAAGAGGCCCAATGTCACCCTCCCTCTCTCCCAAACAGAAAACAACCAGTAAGGCTTGTGTGTTATCTGTTAGGCAAGATAGTGGAAGATATTAGAGAGAGAGAAGTGAAGAAATCCACCACTCAGAAGCAAAAAGGGAAAATGGTTTATACTTTGGCTTTCTATCCCGTATTTAGCAAGCCAATGAATGATATAGACTCTGATTATTTTATTTTTACAACCAATGATTGAGTTTCTCTTATTACAATAGTACAGTGACCTTTAAACTAGCACAGAACCAGAAGGATTTAATAAATTCACCTGAGTTAGCTGTGGAATATGTCTTATTTACAGAGAAAATAAGAGTAATGAAATAAGCTGAAATTGAATGATGTATAGTGAAAGGAATACCTTTCAATCTATCATTTTTTCTCTTTTAATATATTTATGAAACAAGGGAAATAATTCTAAAATGTTTGTTGCTGCGAATTAGCAACTATTGATGTTTATTTGCAAGTGTGAGATTTCAAGATGGGTGTTGTATATTTTCAAGGCCTTGAATTTTTAAAGGACTTCTGTTCTTAATAAGAGCACCTGAATGTATCTCTTGACTTTCAGAACAACTGTTTAGGACTGTAACTGAGTTCAGCGTAAGGAGCAAGAATTTTCAAGGGCATCTATGGTTTCCAAAACCTGGGCTTTTTTTACACATATAGGTAGGCAACTACCTATAGTTGGTGAATTAACTTGGAAAATTTGGTATTATGAGCCATCAAGAATTATTGTTTTCAAGACTCGTTATTCTGAGAAACTTTTTGCTTGAAGGGAAACCAAGTGTTGAGTCTTAAATTTAAAGTGCAAAGGACAAGGATTTTCATTCACACACTGGCTAATAGCAAAGCTTTATGAACTATAATATTATGGGATTGTCTGAAACTTTCAAACACACAAAGGAACCTCTTCTGCTGAAGATAACGATAAATCCTGTTCTCTTCTCCTCAGTTATTGCGTTAGCTCAGTTTTATGCCACTGGTAAAAGTAATTTTCAGTTTCTTTGGAGCAAAGAAAATTGCAGAGTAAGGAAACACTCTAGACACTTTCCAGAATAATTACTTTCATTACAGAGACTTCTGCGTTGAGAAGTGTATTAATTCTGGCTTTCAGGTTAGTGTGGAGTAGATAAATATAACAAGATTGAGTGAATTTTGGCTACAGGAAACAGATGCAGAACAAAGACAAATGGTTACGGTGATATATCTTAGGTACCATTAAAGTCGTTAACTGTATGTCCATACTTTATAATCAGTGTGACTTTCAATTGCTAAATGAATTTTGTAAGGCCTTGATTTTTCAGAGCTTATTGTTTACAGTAAGTTTATTTAGTTGTTGATTTACTGTGACAAGAAAATATGCTCATTTGGCACAAATATTTGATCCTCCAGTCTAAAGAATGTGCATTCAAATTTTAGATGTAGACTGCAGAGGTGAATCAATGTAGGAAGTTATGTCAACAGTGTTAGGGTCACTTAGTTATTCTTATAGGGATATTAAAGGAAATAGTGGGGGATAGCACTGTATGATGTTAAAGTGAACAGGCCTATCGAAGTGCAGTGTCTGTGTAAATACTGCTTCAAAATACAGCTATAGTTTCAACCATATCCGCAGTTCCATTGTTACTGTATATTGTAGCAAATGCTAATTGCAGCCCAAGTCTAATTCACATCATCAAGAGAAAGAAATACAATTATTTTCTAAGTACACTTTTTTCTTTCTGGAAGAAAGCTGTGTGCAAATGTGACTGAAATTTATTTTTACTGAGTAGTGACATTTCCAGCTGCATACTAGTATTCCTGTGATATTTCTCCTTCAGTCCTCTTTATAGATCTGAGAACTGCAAGCTGTGTTTCATCTATGAATAATGATGACTGTGAATGTCAGCAAACTGTCTACTTTCAGTTCATTTTCAGTACTTCTTTTTTAGGTTAGTGCAAAGATCTAGTATTTCTATGTAAGCAAATATAATACTACAAGAATAGTATGAAAAATACAGACAGGAGATACTCCCTAAATTAAAAGAATTTAAAAAGCCCTAATCTTGGTAACATTGCTATCAAAAATTCCAAATAAAATGACATCATTATTTTGTTCTTTTTATCTATCCAGAGAGCCCAAGAATTAAGTTAAGATTATGGTAAAATAGAAAGTGTTTGAACAATCATCGTGATATTCTACTCAAAAACTGTCCAAGGAGCAAGGTGTCCTTTTATCAGGTTAACACTTTGTGGGTGGATTAGGAATTCTACCCCCCTGCCCCCCACACTATTTGAAATTACCCAGACTAACTCAGATGGTTTGGAAGTAAGATGAAGCTATATGCTGTAAATATCCAAGAAATCCAAGCTCCCTCCCAGAAAAAAGAAAACTGCCCAGAAGGGCTCAAAGCTACTCCCCCTTTCTGCTTCCTCCCCCTCTATCTCAAACAGGCAGACATAAGCAAAGCAAAGCTTATGTGTTAGTTGCTGAGATTAGAGGTGAGATATCAAAGCAGATTAGGGTTAAAAAGAAGTAATTAGATCTAACAACACAGACCAGACAGAGAAACGAACAGGGCAACGTCCCAAGACAAAGTGAGAGAACAATGTTTATGTTTTGACTTCTCAGCAAGCCAATGAATGATACAGACATCATCATTATTTTTTTTTCACAACCAGTGATCTAACCTCTTTCATTAAAATATTCTAATTAGCCTCAAACCAGCACACTTTGGTTGTAGTGTTTGGCAATCAATACCTTGCAAGAACAGTTGAAGTTGAAATGACATTAAGAAATTTCAAATTATATTGTCTGTTCTGTTTAATTTTCAAATACACATTATGAATTGCTATTGGTTGTAGAGAAACTCATGTGTGCTGTTGTGCTGAGATACAGAGAGCAAGTGAAAGTCCTTTCTTCTGCAGAGGTTGAATTAGAGAAATTTCTTGCGCAACAGCCTGTTGCCTACATGAGCTGTGTACTTTCTGTTGTTTCATGTCAATTTTGGGGGGCTTTTTGGGTATTTTTTGTTTATTTTTGGGTTTGTGAGTTTTTTTGTTTGCTCTTGTTTTGTGTCGTTGGTGGGTTTTTTCCAAGCTGAGAGGTAATGTTTTTCAAAGTAAGCATTCTCATTTAGCTAAGAAGCTATTTGGTCCAAAAACCTTGGAGAAAATTCTTGCAGGAGGATAGCAGTAGTACTTGGAACCCTCTGGCCTGTCCATTTTCTGGTAACTGGACAGCTGAGGCTATCACAGTTCATGGCATGTAACTTCTTTGGCTTGGCTTAAAATTTCACAGGGACATTGTCTTCACAGTTGTAGACATAATGTTCTTTGAAGAATTTGCCATGAAGAGAAAGCTTTTATCCAATGATTTAAGTTTCAGACTATTTTCTTCCTCTGATGGTTTTGAAGCAGCAGGGGTGTGTGTGCATTCAGACTTCTCTCATCCGCTGTTGTCTGTGAGGTTTTCTGCCTTGAGAGGGACTGCCTTGAGAATGACATCCTCAAAGTTGTTAAGGAACCAGAATAACTACAGAACACGCTATGACAGAGATGACAATTATTTCTCTCTCATTTGTTCTATTTTATTTAATATGTCAACTGAAGAGAATAAATTAGTAAATCTCATCTTCCAAAAAATCCAACACCAGAAGATGCTGTGTCATTTTAGTAATCAGGGGAAGAGATAAGCTCTCCACTTTCATTTGAAGCTAGTTAAGAGATTACAATCAAGCGCTTAATTGAACTATCAATAAAAGAACCAGAAGGTTTCACAGAAGGTCTGCTGTTAAATGTTTTTGTAAGAGTGGTGAGGCTGCAAAGTTATCAGAATAAAGCTTCATAGGTGAATGACAGCTAGAAGGGTGTGAGGTCTCTGATGGATCTAATCTTGATAAACTGACAGCAGGATGGCAGACCAAAGTCAGTATTAAGAAATATGAGAAAGTTTATATTTGAACTAACATATTAATTATTTTGTTTCTTTATTAATGAATTTACATGCCATCTCCCACTGTAAACAGCTCAGCAGAGACTTCTGGTTAGTTTCTGGAGTAAAAGCAAATAAAATGGCATTGAATAATAATAATGACTGAATACTGAATGACTGAATACTGCATTTTAAATCCTGACTTTATGGGGATGTTGCACAGGGTGCATGGTCTTTAGTTTTCGTCTGTTTGTTTCCAAATATGTAATTATTAAATAGACCCGGAAGACTTTTCAACATTTTGAGATAATTTTATTGTAAGGTTTGTTTAGTTTTGTTGTTTTTTTTCCTTTGAATATTTTGTGTACCTTTGAAAACATACTGGCATTTAAAAAGCATGTATGAAATGAAAGCATCCAGTCTTGCTTGGAAGCTTTCCAGTTAGTCTGTCTTTTCATATGGATAGAGATTTGCTGCCAAGCTTCAATCCTTAAGTTAAGACTTTATGATATGAAAACATGAGTTGATGATGTCAAAAGAGGAAAACAGGGCCACAGAACTGTCACAAAGAAAAACCAATCACTGCATGTAAGATAACCTCACTCTTATTTTATCTTTGAGCAACGTCCATGAAAATTAACCTGAAAATTTCTCTAATCTTCTGATACCAGAAATTTGGTACTGACTTACTTTAACCACTGCATGAAATATTAGTAACATTTTAATTTTCCTAGTTCTCTATGTATTTATATATGATGAGTTACCACAATAGTGGTGACTACTTTGAACGCAGGACCTTACAAAGCACATTGCATTTAGAAATTATCTTGCCTTAATTTAAAAAAAAAAAAAAAGGTGAGAAAACTATTGTTTAAAAAAAAAAAAAAAAAAACCTTGTTCTGAGCAGCTGTTTTGCTTCCTAACACAATCTATAATTATGCTGAAAACAATGATAAATGTTCCTTTTTAATGTAGTTCAGTGTTCTATGTATCCCACTCACATTTTCAGGAAAAACAAATCCGATTTTTAAGCACCTGAAAGCAAATATTCATTTCACATTTTCTCTTTTTCCCCTTCTCGTGGCTCTACAGAAATTTATGATGAAGGTAAGCAAGTTAAACATTTGATATTATACTTTCTGTGAATTCCTATAATTAAAACTGATGCATTCTTTGCTTTTAACATCATCATCTGTGAATCAAACTTACCTTCACTAAAATACCACATACTGAATTTTATGGAAATCTGGATTTAGAAATTACAGTGACTCCGTCTTGGATTGGAGTTATGGTTTATGTAGGTTATGAAGGACCAAAGGCAGGCCCTTTCCTTGAAACAGGACTGTGGGCTGCCTTCTTTACTTCTCAATTCATCCTTTCAGTTAGAATGGAACACTATCTACTAGATAAGGGATTTTGAGACAGTGGATCAGTGACAAGTAGCAGTAAAACATTTGAGCATTTTGGAAAGCAGGGACAGCACACTGTTTCTTCTGCAACAGGAAAGCAATTGTGATGGTTTGTTTTCTCAGGTGGGATGAGTGGGCCTCACTGGCCCTTCAAGTGCCTTAGGTCTGTAAGCATGTGCAGAGCTCTCTGCAATGCAGTGTTTCAATTTTTTTTTCCCCTTTTCTTTATCGAGACTATGACAAGGCATTTAGTGAGCCTGCAAACATTTTGAATAACTAACATTTGAATAATTTGCTGTGATTTTAATCAAGATCTGCTCACTATCCATTTTCTGCTTTTTCCTTTAATGATCAATGTCTATTCCCAATTTATTTTCCGAACTGATTTGTTTACTGATTTTTGTTTCCTAAGAGTTTGCTGTTTTGTGGTATAGACTTCCTCCATTATCACTCTTCAAAAAGGACAAATTTTGGGCAAGATAACCCATTTTATTTTGAGGACTGGATTTAATGATATCAGAGGAATTTTCTTAGCATGACTCCTCTGCTGATCCATCTTTTCTTCCCACTTGGCTGGCTGTCATATTCTTTTTCTGGGAGTTTCTGGAGCGAAAATGATGATTCATATTCCTTGCATCATACAGTAACAGAAAAAGCTTAAGCACAACCCTTAACCTGTGAAAAATGCCTTTCTCCTCAACTTGTCTAGATCCAAAATAACCAGGAAGGTTTTTATTAATTCCTTCTATCTCCTATGCAGTGAAGGAGGAGAAAGAAGAAGAAAAATTTTCACTGAGACTAAGGGAGAGTTTGTAAATGTTAATCTTGGGCAATTTTTTCCCAAACTGCTAAAAGTGCTTGAAAGTAGGAGATTGTAATGGAAGTACTGCCTCAGCCATAAATAAAAATGTTTGGTTTACATGGAAGGCTGTGAACAGATAATCAATATTATTAATTTTCTCTTCTGTATTCAATTTTCATTGATATAAAGTATCCCATTGCTGGGAAAATGACAATGTAATGTAGAAAATACTAATCATGAGGTATATTTGAAGCATTTCTAATTGTGTGGCTGTTTATTCTGCCTTCTGGCAGGTCAATATTAGCAAAATTGGCATCATTTAAGCATGGTTCGGGCAAAAATCTTTATCATCATTGCCAATGATTCTAATCTTTTTAATATAGATAGTACAATATCTCTGGGTTCTTAACTGAACAAGATATCTTCATGTATTTTACTGGCCAGTTCATTTATTCAGGTACTTATTTTTATGTGGTATTTATATAAAGCATAATTACACATTATAATGCAGCTTTTAAAGCAAGACATCCTTAGGAAACCTATTGTTTAGCTAAACTCTTTTTTTCTGTTCTTTGGCGTAGCATGATGTGCTGGTTTAGGGCCATGAGCTACCCAATACCAGAGGACAGAAATGACATTTACTTCTTTGAGGGAGTAAAAATAAAAATGCTGCACACTGATTGGAAGTTTAAAAGGAGATTCTATTTACAGATACATATGCACGGAAGACATTAAGATAGAATGCAGCTGTCTGCCCACCCCCCAGACCGTGAGATAGCAGAGATTGCACTCTTCTCAAGGAGAGAAGTGAAGGGAGGACAAGCAGGGAGGAGAAGAGAACAATATAAGCTATGCACTGCTTTATAAACTCTGATATTGGAAAGTGGAATAGAGTAACAATGTTACAATATCCTGGGATGACCAGATCCATCCCTTGGGACTCTCTCTTTTTTTTGGAGGACCTGGTGGTCTTCTTAAAGGACAACTAGCCCAAATCACCACATCATACGAATAACTACTGAACATTCAATGAAAAATTTTGACTGTTTTTTTGTTTTGGTTTATTTTGCTCACAGTGGCCATCATTACAAGAGTAGATACCAGCAGAGTCATCAGTCGTAATAATCTCTATACTTGAATTTTTGCAGCACTTGCTGTTTTGTAGTGAATTCCAGAAAAAGACAATGAACTACATATTGATTTTGAAGTAATGTGTAGTAACTAGAGTATGTATAGCATATATACTGTCTTGACAGGTTCTACTTCTTATTTGTTATTCCTTTGTAACATGGTATATAGGCTACAATAAGACAAATGAAGAGGGTTTAGATTAGTCTGAATACACTCTTTGGTGCTGCTGTTATTTGATGTGACCAGGGCAGAGGAATATTACCACAATGTCATGTCAGTGAATTATTTCACTTTAAATTCTAAGCATCTAAATGTTGCAGGTTTGGTGTCAACCACTGGAAATGGCAACTCAAGACCATAGTGCTTGCAAAAGGGTCTCATCAGTGTTTCCGAGTTTTGGTAGAATTCAAGGCTTCTGGACCTGGCTGCTGTTACTTTGTAGAAGAAATTCTGTCTTTTTGTCAAGTTTTTTAAAGAAAAGAGATACTTCTGTGAGGAGGAAGAACATGTAAAATTCCTTGGCTCACACTCAGTAGCTTTGTTTATAGTTCATACTGCTTGCAGCATTTTTAAGTTCTCTGATGCTGCTGGAGATTTAATTTGCCAGCCCTGCTATTCTAAGTGTGAATTGTTCAGTTTTGCCTGGTCTAATCTTGTCTCACAAGCCTTCTAGCTCTGTTCCAGAGTTACTTCACAGGTTCTACAGTAACTCAGCCTATTTTCACAGATTCGATTTTCACCGCTTCTGGGGGTTTTCTAGACTCTTTGTCTGGCATTCATCCCACAAAACTGAAATGCCTGTCTTAAAGCCATGGATATATAAACTCAACATAACCACCATCAGAATCATAGCTATTATGCCCTCTGCTAAATGAGGTGGGTGCCTTGGTGACAGACAACACAAAGAAGGTGGAGTTACTAAATGCCTTCTTTGTCTCTCTATACTGCTGGAGACTGTCCTCAGGAGCCCCTGACACCGGAGGCACCAGAGGAAAGCATGACAGAGCAGTCTTCCCCGGTTGACAAGGACTGGGTTAAGG
>WBNM01032333.1:110382-138862 GCA_013399055.1 Ramphastos sulfuratus | reverse complement strand
CAGGACTCCAGGTGGGGTCCTCACCTGTTCCCTTGTTGCTCAAATATTTTTTCAAGTTTTCTGAGAAAACTGTAACAAATTGAGTGGAAGAAGAGGGGATTTAGACTTCTTCAGGTGTCTCCAGCATGCCAGGTAGGAAGCTGAAAGTGTTATTGTGGATCTGGGTTTCCAAAGCTAGTTGGGGAGCTGGCATTTGAGCAGTGTTTCAGATTTCACAAACATTGATTGTCCTCATGCTAAATTACTTCAAGCCCAATACAAAACAGAAGCAAGCCCTTCTCCTTCCTGATTTCCAAAGTAAATACCAAGGCATTATAGCCTTCTTCCAAAGCTACCTTTACTTGATAAGAAAAGATGATGCAGGTGTTGGAGTGGATGACATGGCTGGGTTAGACCTGAACAGCTGTAATTCTTTGCCCCAACAGCATCCCACAGGGCCAAATAATACAAGGACATGCAGAAATTAGACTTACTTTGAACCCAGAGTTGGACCAAGTCCTAAATTTCTTTCTCACAGAAAAGAATAAGTAGGATTTTTTTCTGTCTTTGTACCAGACAGAGTTATTATTTTGATTGGTATGAAGTATAATTATCTGGACCAGTTGTCCAGCTATGACAACAGCAGTGGAAAGACATAACAGCAGTGTATAAAACTCAGCTTTCCTCTTCTGCAGTGGTTGTTACTGAGCAATTTCCCCAAGATGCCAGGAGTGTGGAGACGAGCTGAGGATGGAGAAGAGCATTCTAATTTCTTACCCTAGGAAGGTCTTGCACTGTAAGATGCAATTCTTTCTTTGAAGAGTGAAAACAAGCCTGTCCGTAACAGAATGAAATTAAGACTATGTACAAAAAGTTGTAGCTCTGTTATCTCTGTTTTTTTCAGTTGGGTTTAAGGAGGTAGAGAGCTGCCTGTCTTCTGGGTGCAGGGTCAGTAGGGGGTGCCCTGCTTCTTTATGACATGGGTGAGGATTTCCTGCCCTAGAGAGATGGCAGGGCTTGGTACCTATGGTGAGGCACCACCCTCAGTGACTTGTACTTGTGGGAGAGAATTAATCACTGTAAGCCGTATCCTTAGCTCTTAAA
Organism: Ramphastos sulfuratus; assembly: GCA_013399055.1. Lineage (NCBI taxonomy): Eukaryota > Metazoa > Chordata > Aves > Piciformes > Ramphastidae > Ramphastos > Ramphastos sulfuratus. The sequence continues at coordinate 137,779 of WBNM01032333.1, read as the reverse complement.
TGAGGTTTATTCAATCCTCAAGGATTGAATCCAGGTCTAAGTGAGAGAGTGAGTCAGGGCTGGGTGCTCTCTTGCTTGTGTCTGAGTAATGCCAAGTATGATCACTTTATTAGAGAGGAGGTGTGTTAGAGAGCTATCGGTGCAATAGGATTATGGATGGGACCAGATTTCCAGCTTTGCCTCCAGCATCATGGACAGGTCCCCCAGCAACAGATGATTTTGTGTTACACAAAGAGAATAGTTTTTGTGACTGCAGTCCCATGAGACACATTCACAGAGAAGGTGTGTGCAGGTGTTGGGGACATACTGCACTTGAGCTGAGGAAGTCTTCTCGCCTGATAGGGAGAGCACAAAGAAGTAACCAACAAGGACTGCCTGTTATGCAAGCCATCAAGATTTTGCCAACATAACACTGTAGTACTAGAAAATAATTGTACAATAACCAGAAACCAGTGCAGAACATAGCCATGTACAATTAGGAAATGTATTTATCTTGATTTGCAGATGACCAAAGTAGGGGCTAGGACTTTATTCTGCTTTTCTGTGGTGTCTCACAGTCCTTGGGCAAGTCCTTCATTTAAAATTCCGTTTCCTAAGGACAGCTCTGATTACCATGAGATGCTTGTTAGGAGATGACACTGAGAGTGGTTTAGTGATAGCCTATCCATTAGTGCCTTCCCCTGGCTTGCTGCAGCCTCTGGAAACCATGACATGATGAGGTATAGATGGCTCTGTGTATGCCAGCTGCAACCTGCAGCATAGCAGATAGTGCAGCCACTCAGGTGAGGGAGCAAAAGGGTATGTAAAGGATTTTCCAGGTTAATTTGAGTTTCTGGAGTGCTTCAGAGGTATTAAAAGTGAGAAGATGCTGTAGCCCACCAATGCAACCTCACAGATGGAATCAATGCAGTAGTCTCACTTTTGGATTTAAGTGTCCAGAGGTGCACCTGCAAGTTGCAGGTTCCATCATCATTTTAGTGTGAGATAAATGGGCAGGAAGATTGCATGTGGGACCAAGGAACAAGGAGAGGAACTTACCATTGCCATGTAGATCTTCAAGGCTCTGGGTATTTGGCTCGTGATGACTCAGCCATTATACCAAGGGATTTCTATTCTTCCTGAAATAGTTACAATTCTGAGCAGACATTTGACAACATAAACTATTACTATCTCTCTTAAGAAACTCTTGCAAATTTTCCCGTAATGAAAAATCCTTATTTTAGAACAGAAAGGTTCCTCTTCATTAATTTTTGTTGTTGTCAGTTTTATTATGGATTCCTAAATAGTAGCTCTCTAGTAGTCCTTGTCCAGAGTCTAAAAAGGGGAAGGAAGAACCTGTAAAATGTATTGGCCCTTTAAATAACATTAAAAAAAGAAAAAAAAAGGTGCAGCTGAGGTCAGGAAGCAGTTGATCACACCAGGAGTCTGGACCCATGCCTTACTATGTCTGAAACAAGTGAAAGGAGGAAGATGTTACCTCTGGACTGGAGTTACCTCTGCACACCTGAACCATAGAGGAGGATTTTCCCTCTAGTCCAGGAAACAATATTAAGAGAACAGCATTTCCACAAGAGAGGCACTCGATGGATTCTTACAGAGCAGTAACACTTCACGTTAAAAAAGTAGGGGCAGTTTTGCTCATCCGTGTATCTTTCTTCCCCGCAATAAAACCATTTGACACATTCTTCTACTTGATAGATGAAAAGTATTAAGAGAAGGAGAAAAGAAGTCAGTGAATTTAACAAATTTCCATTTCCAGGAGACAGAGCAGCCTATGAGCTGGCAAGGTGCCACCTTATGACGCAGGGCTTTGTGGAAATCGGGTTGCGATGGTGAGCGAACAACTTGAAACAGAGTGCTGAGCTGTCAGATAAGTCACACTTGGTGGATCTTAACTTCTGTCTGTTATGTTTTGAAGACAAATACCATACCCACGTACCAGACAGGGCAGGGTTAGACTGCGGGGGTGAAGAAGGGAGGAAGGCTGACCAGAGGAAGGAAGATATCCTTTGTACATAAATAGAAATGTTGGTCTTCCCCATTTACTTAGGCTGCATTGCTCATGACCCTGTTATACCAGCAGCCAGCAGGGTGAGTCAGTGAAAGGCCATCTCTGTCCTCCCAATTGCCATAGGATGCAACTTGTATTAAAAGAAACTTAGATTTTAATGTATCTATTAACTTTGAGTTCCCTTTGAAGCCCCATGAAAAGCCTTTGGCCCTCTCCTGTTCTGTTCTTTGCAGATACTGTGTGTATTTTTAGCTCTGCAAGCTACAACAATTGCCCTTTACTATTTTATTGTAGTGAATGTTTATGTGACAGTGGTGTGCAGTGTTTTCAGGCAGAAAACACTCTTTTGCCATTAATATATATATAATAACAAACAGGAACTTGTGGAATTATAATACAGGGTTCCATTTATATTTAGGTGCACCAGAAATGTTGTGGTGATTACCATGATATAAATAAAACAAGTATTTGCAGGCTCTACACATTTTTTTCAGTACAGATTGCCAGAGCAATTTTGTCTATGTTTCTGATGGAAAATATTAATTATCAATGAGAATGATGCCCCTCCAATCTCTAAGCACATAAACAAGATTTTTTTTTTTTTTTTAGTGGCTGAAGAGATGACAAAAAACCATGTAATATTCGCATTTAAAAATGAAGGTTTCTAGGAAAATGGTTTTGGTTTCCTACTTTCACTTTTGTGACTGGCTGCACTAATGAAATTACAAGAAAAAGAACAAGTCAGCTCCTCTGTTTATTTTTTTCATGGAGGTTTTGCCTAACAAGGCTTGCACTCCAAATAGGTGCATAATTAAGGCAACACAGGAGCATTTTATAGAAGTAAGCTAGAAAGAAAGCTTCTTTCTCGGCATTGGCTGGCGTAGTCTGTTACAAGCAGTAGCGTACTGTAAGCTCTCTGATGCTGTTCCAAAAGGTCCTAACACACCGTGTCAGGAACAATGGATACAATTGGGCCAGCTGTGTTACAGCTCCTTTCTCCTGCCTCTGGCAAGTAGCAGGATTTCGTAGACTTGAATCTGGTTCTGAGCCATTGCTCTTCCAGCCAACTGTCTAAGCGGGTTATAAATGAATTGAAGGCACCTGGCTTTGGTGTTTGGGACTCAGAGCAGTGTCCCCTGCAACTCTGTCAGACAGAGCTGATCAGTCGTATGAGGGGATCTTCCTGTATTTCCTGCAAGTTAGGCAGCCTCAATTTTTCCTGCTCTACTCCACAATGCACTTTGAGCTGTTCAGCAAGATGAGGTGTTTTGTTAGCAAGCAAAGAGCATGCTGCCCTCCCCGCCGTACGTAGCAGTTGTCAGCATACTAATTCGATGGGTAAGCTGTGAAATTGTTTTCACTTCATGGCTTGTACTTAATTATGTGTATGAAAGCCAGCCAGTGCATGTGAACATGTTACACAGCATGTGTTTATCTCACCTTGCTCCTTCACACTGAGTTGATGTTGTCTGGTGAAACCTACAGGGAAGGAAGTGCACTGCTTTTCAGGCCCTTCAACAGAAACAGATGCTTCACTTCCAACAGCAGCACACTCCTGCTTTGGCCCACTGGGGTCTTTGGTCTGATACAGTTAGGTGAGTCCTGTGCTCAAGTGTATGTTCAGGTATTTGAGCTGTCAGGACCAAGTAGCCTGTCTTCTTTTCCCAAGGGCAGTCAAAAACATCTCGTTGTTCATCTCTCCTTTATCTAGCCAACCAAAGTTGGCAGTAGCAAGACCTCCCTTTCTCCTTCCCCAGTCCCTCCTATGAGGCATGCTGACAGTCGATGTGTATCATTACAGTGGTGCTGATAAGATCCTGTGGAGTGCTTGTTCTAGTAGTTAATTCTCTGTAGATGTACATGGGGCAGTTCACATCTTTCAGCACCACTATTTCAGCATGTCGGCAGATTTACTCAGAGTTGTTACATTGGTTACATCTGGTCATGTTTTCAAAGCGTTCTCTTTAATCAGCACAGGCTTGAAGCCCAGGTGCTTTACTGTGTTTTTGTTTGCTCACTTAAGTTTTGGTTTTGTTTTAATAGAAGCTGAATGCCTGATGTCTTCACATGGCTTTCAGCATGGTAGCTGTAGACACAGGTTTGTGATTCTTTTATCTCACCCTTGTTCTACACATATCTTGACACAGTAGGTGCCTACAGACCATCACTTTATTTCAAACTGGAGTTGGCAATACACAGCAGAGATTCACAATCAAAGCCTGACTTTGACATATCAGAGGGTGTCGAGACAGCCTGGTGCTTTCTAGATGTATCAAATGTGCTCCATTTATCGCCACTCTGCCTGCCACACTTATGCCAACTTAGAGATCACCCTATTAACGAGTGAACTGCTTGGACATGGTCTATAGCCTCTTGAGCAATTATTTTAGCCTCTGCCATTGCAGTCTCAATTTGGCTAGAAATAACTATAGCTTTCTGTAAAGTTAGTTCTGGTTCAAGCACTAATTGCTCACATAGCCGTGGTATGGCTCTTCCCTCTGCAGGCTCCACAGATGTATCCCTATGCTACTCTGCATTAAATTTTGTAAGTTAGCATCATTACTATTGGGTTCTTCCATTTTCTGAAAGAGATAGAATATGTTAAGCTGAAGTTCTTTGTATTCAGTTGCAATAAGTAGGTGAAAAGTTTAGCAAAAGTCAAAAACATAAAAAGTATCCAAAAGGCAGAGCACAGAGAGACTGGCTTCTCAGTGTTTGAATGTTTGTTCTCCTTATGAGCAAGACTGTATTACAGGGAAATTTAAAAAATAAAGCCAAACACCACTTTGTAAATAAATCCTTATTTTTAATGCTGGTTGTGTTTAGAGTCCTGAACGGGCTCAGAATCCTGTTGTGATAGGGGCAGTAGAAACACGCATGAGATCTTTTATCAGAATGCGAGGCATCAAAAAAGGCCCAACTGATTAAGCAGGTTATTGGAAAAGGAAGATGAAGTAAGAGCAGCTGTATGAGGTTTTAGCCTTGGGCATGATTTATATGAGCCAGATGGGGTAATTTCTCTAGTCCTACCTTTCTCAGCTTACTCAGGAAGAACAATGAAGCAAGTGACACGGAGGAGAGGCAGCATGTATGTTTGATGGCAAGACTAGGACTAGAATGCAAGCTGCTTTAGTGTAGGACCTCGTAGCTAACAGCTAAGGTTTTATACCAGAATGCCAAATTAGCAGATTGTGGTGTCAGCTAACAAATATTCAAGGTAACACTTCACCTAATATGATGGGGGAAAACTGGGGACCTTCTGGGAGGGCTGGCTAGAAACAGTGTGCCATGTAACAGGGCCTTTGGAAAAAGTGTAGTCGTGAGTCTCAAATAGTTGATATATTTCAAAAAGGTATCCAGAAGTCTGGGTGGTTATCTGAGCTAAACTGAACCTTTTAAGGTTAACCCATCATTAATAAGTTCATTCCCAGGATTAATGGCCATGCAGCACAGTATGTGCGTGTTTAGTGAAGCCACACATAAATTATGAAGGTTAATAAGTGTTTCTCTGAATAAGGAGAATTATTCCTCAGGGAACCACAAAATATGCTATTAAGACCTTAACAAAATAGGCGGCCTCTACCATTTTGAGATTGTGGCTTGTTTTGTTAAATAAGGCTGTAATTGTTTTTGTTTTAATAGTGTGACTGGCCAGGTATTCCTGCTTGAGCACTTTCTCTGTTTCTCAGGGTGAGAAGGTCAGATCCAACCCTTTAAAATTTGATTTGGAAAATAGAAGCAAGGGAGGAGGGAAAAAGTCAAACAGAATGGGGTTATGTGTGGAGTTACAGGTCTACAGGAGTACTCCCTAACCAGATCTTGCATGACCAAGTTGGCAACGATCTTCACCAGGTTGCCAGACTTTTCTGCTCCTCAAATATAAGTGAATAGACAAATTAATGCTGTGGGGTTTCCATTCATATGGATGGGCATAACCTTTGCACAGCCACTAATTAGGATGCTGCTGCAGGAGCTGTTACTTGGATTATCTAAGATGATACTGCAACATAAACAGCTTTTAAGGATCATCTCCACATTACACCAACTGATGAAAGTCACTGTGAGAACAGCACTGTATTTGATTAGCACTGTGGCACAAGGAGGAAGATAGACCAGAGAGGAACATCCGTAAGGACAACAGAAGTAGATACTGAGAGTAACAAGGAAATAAGAATAACAAGGAATGAGAAAACACAGTCTAGGGGGTGCTTCTGGACCTTTGGAATCAATCTTCAGAACATATATCCAGCAGAGAATAGCTGGCCATGCCAGCCTGAGTTCTGTGCCCTCACAGCAAGCTTCAGAGTTTCACTGGCTGCAAATGTTTTCTTGAAGGACACATGGGCTCATTTCCAGAAGACTCCTCTGAAGTAATGGAAATTAAATGACCACTGATTTTCAGAGATCCACAAATCAACATTGCTGTAAATGCTGCTCTCTCTTGGTCTGGGCCACAGCTGCACGGTTAAGAGGAACTTTGCAGAGCTGCTTAGTCCAAGCTTGCATGGCACGAAGCTCTTATGACTTCACAGTTTCTTAGAACACAACAGAAATAAAACCAACCCACCAATCTTTGGTTAGTGTAATGAATTTCAGACAAACTGGCCCAAAAATGGACCCTGTGGTCATCATGTAAAAGTCAACGCTTTCCAGGGGTGACATTTTTGTTACCACAGTATTTCCTTAAGGTTAAAAGAGGAAATAAATGTTCCATCTCTGATACCGCTGTGTGATAGCTGTTGGCATGTATTCACCAATGTAAGTAGTTCCTGATGTTAGATCATTTGGTCCTGAAACTAGGTGAAAGGAGGTGGCTTTAGATGAGTTTTGCTGCAAATTTCTGGTTCTAAAGCTAGTAAGAAACCTCAAGGCGTGAAAATGAAGGCAGAATTACCTCAGCCCAATTCAGATGCCATACACGAACATTCTGTGGGCAGAATTTGAAATTTCTCTCTTGATCTGGATCCAAACACTGCGGGTAGAATCTACTCTAATCAAACTGAAGAAGGAGCTTGCATAAACGCCTTCAAACACAACCTGCCAATTTTTGTAGAGCTCTGCTGACAAGCAGTTATTTTTCCTGTGTTAATATCGTTAGAAGAAAGATTTGAACAAGAAAATAAACAAATAGGCACACTGACTTGAGGCTGAGTGGAAGCACGAGGATAGCTGAAGTCAGTGGGAGTTTTGCCATGGGTTTTGCAGGAGCCCAGGACTTCATGCTTTCTGTTTCCCTCTAAATGGCTGCAGAGAACTGAGATGCTGAGTATTGGAACCACTTTCCAGGTGCCAGTTAGTGTTAACAAAATGTTAACAAGTGAATGTGCATGCACGTGCTTCTCATTGAGATACCTTTTAGCTGTCTCAGCTTTAACTTCAAAATGATTTCTTTACCACGAGGCCTGGATCAGTGTGGCATTGACAGAAGTACGGGGGCAGACCACTGTGAGCTGCTCCTGAGCTAGTTCCAGTGTGGATTAATTCTGACTGGAAATTGCCTTGCCTTCTGCCACAGGTTTCCTCACCAATCTTAGGGGCTGATCACATCAGATCTCCATGTGTTGCTTTGTCATGCTCGCACATTGGGATCACCTTCCTCTTTTCCCTTCTGCAGGAGACCATAATGAATTATTTTAGCTAGTGCTGAAAGATTTAATGTGTGTATTTACCTCACCCCACAAAGGGAAACTGGCTATACTAAAGAAATCTGAATGTCACCTGTATCAGTTTTGACTTCCCTCCTTAGGAAGAAGCAATAAGTAGTGCATAGAGTAATGAGTCAAACACTACAATGGATAATAAGTGAAGTTCTTGAAGTAGAAAAACCCAACTGCTCACCCTGTGGAATTTTTTGAGGGAAAGAGAGCACTGGTGAGGAAAAGAACAATTTCTGGTAGTGGTGGTTGTTATTTGTGGGAGAGCAGAGAAGCCAGCTAAAGACTGGTCCTGTGGCATTCATTAATGGAAGCCATGCAGGTAACTCAGTAGAATATGAAAAAGGAAGAGTGAAAGTTGGTGCTTTGAGCTGGTAAGGTACTTTTCAAAGTTGTAACATGGGAAAGAAGTTAACTATAGGTTGTTTTTGTACAGTAAGATGATGAGATGCATAGGCACTTCCTTTTTAAGGGGAAGAACATGTATGTATGTGTATGTATCCCAAAGTCAAAGAGAACTGTGGAAAACAATGAATTTAGAGAGATGTGTGTAATCCTGGTGGGAGGTCCAGGTGATCCTTAGTAGCTTGGAAGAGTTGGGTAAACTTTCGCAAACATCTTGCAAAAGTTCTTTCTCGGCTAGTGCCAGCTTCTTAGCTCACCATGGAGCTTCTTCATTTCCCTCCTCCATCCAAAAACAATTGCATGCTTGGCCTGGAGATCTTTAAACTGTGAGAATTTCAGTGGCTATCCCTGTATTTCTTCATAGTAACTCCTTGTTTGCTTTGCCTTCAACAAATACCACTGCTTCTGTTTAGAAAGGAGAATGTGGTCCTGAACCTATAAACAAACAATGTACATGGGAATAATAGATAATTGCTATGTCAAAGTAAACTATGATCTAGTCAGGATGGAAAATCCACTTCTGGCCGCTGCTGTAGTGAACGGTGACATTAAGAACAGATAACTCCATAATGGCAACTGCTCGGAATGGCTTTATTTTAAATGGCAAGCACTTGCTTAAACATAACAATGAGCAAACAAAATCATTTGTTGAGACTTGACTCTCTGTTAATTGTATACCGTAGAGTAGCAGGTGTCTAAGCATGTAATGGGTTGTTTAATCTGTATTTCTGAGCTGCTCTCAGGCTGCCAAGAACAAATATTCGGTACTGAAAATTAAATGTGATGAGATAAATTGGAAAAGGCAATTATCTGGTAGGTCTGGATGAGTTCTTAAAGAGAGATTTGTGAGAAGGGATTTTTTCCTAAGCAAGAAGATGCTCAGTCAAGGGCCAGGTCTCTCAAGAACTGTCTGTCTGACCTGCTTCTACCTACGTGGTACAGGCTTGATTTCAGCAAAGCAGAAGAGCTTCAGCTTTTCATACAAAGTAATGTATTTTCTACATTTTCAGATGTTTTAACTTCTGTTGTGTCCTGACTTAGTGTTTTTTAGAGGTACAAATGAGTTTTAGATACTCAGAAGGAGAACATCTAAGAGATCTAGTGTGTTTCTCTGCTTACTCTGCTGTGATATAGCCTCGTAGAACCTAGATCACAGCTAAATGAAATGTGATAGGAGATACAATAGATAATAAAGTTGGATAGATAACAAAAGCATTTGCTGAAGTTGCTTTTATCTCTTGTTCCAGACACTTTACTAATGATGTGTAATTTTCCCAAATTTCTCTATTCCTCCGTGATACTTCAGTGTCAGTTATTAGTGGGATTGGATCAACTTTATGAAATCATTTAAATACTCCCAAATGACACAAATTCTGCAACATACAAAGGAAAGTATGAATACATTTAAACTACAATACAAGAGGGATAATTTACTTACGAAGACATAAGAAGAAAGAAGAAAAAATGAGTTCAAGGACTTTTAGGCTCGAGGTGAGGAGAAAGTTCTTCACCGAGAGAGTCATTCCCCACTGGAATGGGCTGCCCAGGGAGGTGGTGGAGTCACCGTCCCTGGAGGTGTTCAAGGCAGGGTTGGATGTGGCGCTTGGTGCCATGGTCTAGTCTCAAGGTCTGTGGGAATGGGTTGGACTGGATGATCTCTGAGGTCTCTTCCAACCTTGCTTATGCTGTGTGACTTAGCACAAAGATTTGGGGTTTTTTTGGTGATGAGTGCAGAATGCCACTATTGTTTGCTTCTGATAGTAATTTAGGTAAGCATAAGGGATAATCTATTGTGAAAAAAGTGGAAAACTGAGTTTTGGTTGCGTATTTTAAATATTTCAATTGCATCTTTCTTAGGCTGATTTCCTTTCAAGGATGGCTTATTGCAGTAGCAGTCTGTAAACGTGTGTCATTTTGGGAAGATAAAATCATTGTAATGATAGACAATACAGTCAAAATACATTCATTCCAATTTAGCTTTGTATGAAGCAACATCAGAGAAATTAAAATGCAGTCTTATAAATGCAAGAGATAAACTTTTGTCTTCACATTTCCAAAGCAAGAACATCCTGTAAGGTGCTCAGCATCTGCTGCCCTAATCAATATAGCTGAGAGTTGGCTTTTCTCGATAGGTTTGTTCTTCTAGCCAGCAACTGTCCAGCTATAAGAAAGCACCATTGTTTGGCACGGGGAGGGAAAAAGAATTATATCTTTTATGGGAAATCTAAATCATCTTGTCATCATATAACTTAAAGATGGCCAAGTATGTTTTCCCTCAAATTTGTTTAAACAAACAAATGTAATTCTTAGGTTTAGGACTTGGAAGCCAAGTTTCCGTCCAACATGAATTTAGGACATAAAGATTTGTTTGTGGTGGAAACAATGCCAGACACTTCTGCATAGCAGCGTAATGGAGCGCTGCTAGAATGGAGCTTATAAAACCGGATTCAGGAAAACAGAGCTACTCTGTCTCATTTGGCTTGTGCTGCCTGATTACAATAGTGTAATTGTGCAGCTTGGAAGCCTTCCCTTCTCTGCTGAAACGACGCAGTATTCAAACACGTGTGAGAGTGTTTCTGCAACAAAAGGCCAGGGCCGAAGCCTCTGCACATCCTCCAAATCCTGCTCCAGGATGGATTCTCCTCTCACCATTGTGACTTGCTGCAGTGGCTGGATGCTGTCACCTGCACGTGGCTCTTTGGACATACCCATCCCCTGCTACAGCCACAGGTTTGTTAGGGCAGCTCTTTTTTTTCTAGCAGTTTGTAAAGTTACCCTGAATGGGAGCATTTGCTCTTCTTGTGTGTTAGACAGTGCCACTCGGCACTGTCTGAAGCTCATTTGTACCTCCCACCCACCTCTGTTGATACAGGGGTTCACTCAGTACTTGCTGAGTGGAAAGAAAGTACTCCACTCACAATTTGGATTCTTTCGGAGCCTAGTCCAAATGCTTTTAGAAAGGTTTTCTAATATTCAAAACAAGCTGAGGTCTGTTTCCTAGACAAGTGTTCTCTAAGCTCTGGAGGACTTTCCTTATAGTCTAGGTATGCTCTGGTATAGGTGATCCTGCTCTGGCAGGGAGATTGGACCAGATGATCTTTTGAGGTCCCTTCCAGCCCCTGACTTCTATGATTGTGTGATTGATGCTGTTCTACCAATTAACCCTTATTTTCCCTTAACCTATAACAACAAAGTGTGCAGATACAGTGATGCTGTTCCAGCAGCAAAACTACAAGAGGAGAGAAGAAAAAAAGACTTTTCAGTACTGCAATATTTACCCCTTTGTGTTCAGTCCCATCTGCTTCTGTGATCAATAGTATAGTATTTCACATGTATAAAAAAGGGACAGTCAGACTGCATTTTGGTGTAAAAAGGAGAAATTCAGTCAGTGCTTCCTGTAAGAGGGAAGAACATAATGTTTGCTTCCCAGTGATATACTGTTTGGAAAGAAAAGCGATAGTATTTTGCTCTGAAAGCAAAATAATCTCCTTATAATACTGTGTTTTGGGTGCTGAACTTTGAACAAACACAAGATGATGTTCATTTGGGCTCAAAATATTACTTTGCTTTATCCCAGACCAAAGTATTCTTTTTTTTTATTCTTTTTTTTTTTTTTTTTAATTAAAATGATTAATGACATGTTTAGCCTTTTGCCATTGTGACCTCTGGCCAGGAAAAAAGGCTAGAAATGCAACAATTAAAGGGGTTTTTTTTCTGGTAAAGGTTGGGGAGAGTGGAATTTGTGGCAAAAATCTTATTACCCATCTCTTTTCAAATTTGAAGGTCAAAATAAGGCTCAATAGATAATAGGAGGATGGTGAAATACTGGCACAGGTTGTATGGAGAGGTGGCAGAAGCCCCCAGTCCCTGGAACCATTCCAGGTGGTGTTGAACAGGACTTGAAGCAGTGTGATCTAGTTGAAGATGACCCTGCAGGGCAGTTGCTTTAGCTGACCTTAAAGGTCCCTTCTAACCCAAATCATTCCATGATTCTATTTCAGATGCTCTATTTCCAGACTTTGTAGTGAGGAATAGTCAATGGCCCCTCCACAGTCACCCATCACTCACAGAAAGAAGAGAAATTGTATTTCTGTGGTATGTAGTAAATTTGCCATTAATGGTAGTGGGAGCTGGAGAGAGACCTGTGACTTTATTCTCTCTTAGTCATTTCTTACTGAGCAAATTTAGCATCCACCTAGGTGGGAATTACTTCTGACTCGGCACTGAGTAAGACCTACTGAATATCCTTCTGATACTTTCTGAAGATGTTTTAGAGTTTCTGTTTTAGATTCTGTACTTGGTAACTCTTTTTGAGCTGCATGGATCACCTTAGCCCTTCCACTCCAGTGTGCAACACTGTTTCCTGAGGAAGGACAGACTGAAGCTTCCTCTGTGTGTCTGCCTACTTGGTTTTTTTATTCCCATGTCCCATACCTGACGATACCATTGAGTACTGCTGTCAGCAACAGCAGCTCCTTGCTTTGGTATGGCTTGCACACTGGTGCAATCTGTGTCACAGCTTGGAAGCTCAGGAATGACTGCACATCTCTTAGAAGGAGACCTGAGATGTGTTCAAAGACACAAAACAGCTTGTCCTGTGGAGACAAGCCTTTCTTGTTCTTACATACTTGTGCATATTTCCTAACTTCAGCTTCAACTTTTGGAGTGCACTTCCTCCCTTCTCTGCCTCCCTTCTGAACTGAAAATTCCTAAAATAAAGGCTGCTGTTATGCAAACTGGGAAGATACTTCTTTAAGTGATTTTAGGGCAAAAAAGAGAAACGAGATCTGAAACCATAGGCTAGTCTTGACATCTCATTTGGTCAACACCAAATGGAACTTGGACCGCAGGTCTTGAATTATGCTTTTAAGTTCTGAAATGAGGTCTGCTCAGACGAGCCACACGGACTTCAAGTGATGCCAGGGCAGGCATATGAGCCTCCCTGAGCAAAGATCTTTCCTGTTTCCCAACCGAACTTAAACCCCACCGATTTCAAAGGGTATCCAAATATGGTAAAACCAGCAGAGAAATACTTCCCTTTGCATCAGCCGAGAGCAGTCATTCACAACAGGAACATAAAACTTTTAGTCAATTCCAGGAAGATTCTTACTACTTGAAGGAAGGGGAAAATCCAGTATAAGAAGGGTTGTAGCTATCTCATGCGACTGCTGTTGCTACCCTGGAGGTAAACAGGAAGAGGATCGGATACACTTAAAACAACTGAGATGGTTTGAAGTGGGAATGTGTGATCCTTGCTTCCTGCCTGTGAGACAGAGTTAGCAACTGCGAGTAGCCAGCAGTGTCTTTTCCTATGGAGAAACTCCTCTGTGTCATTGCACACTATGCACTTCGGTGGCTGCCTTGCTTCGATGACACAGGATGTACTTTCCTTTCTTAATCATCTTGGGGTGTTACAGGGGTTTCCTGCCCTCAGAGAATACTTTTTTTCTGTTGTTGTTTCAATTCTTCTTAGCATAAATGGCTAGATACGGAGGCCAAACAAGGAACTGCCTTGCAGTTCCTGTGACACACCTCCCTGCTGGTGACTCATCTGGTGATATAAGACTTTCTGTTGATATTTCTCTTAATGACAAAAATAATAAACATCTGGTAAGAAAATGACTTCATTGCCTAGATGTGATCTGTGTACCGAGCTGTTTTAAGAACTCCCATTATTTAGGGTCAGGAAATAATACAGCATGATTGGAGGTGACCTGCAGTGTGGAGGAAGATTAGAGCTCACCTCTAGCCTGTGGAAGTATTAGGAGTTCTTTTTACAGTAAGCTAGATAGGAGCCAGTGTTTGAATTTTGCTCTGGATTCAATTCCAGCTCTCAGCGGGCTGAGGAATGCATGTTTGCCATACTGATTTAGATCTGCCTTGGAAAAGGCTAAAAGGAGAATGCTTATCATCAGGAGATGCAGTTGCTTACAGACTAAAACTCTGATTTCTTAATTTCATTTCCTTTCTAGAGTATCTGTCATTATACCTAAATCTGATGTAAATGAGGGTGGAAACAAGCCTGAATAATACTGTCTTTTAGAGCTCTAATAAAATAGAGCTCTAATAAAGTAGAACAACTGGCAGCATTTATGTTCCTACCGAATGGGAGACCCAGTGGTGGAGTATGGATTTGAACCTTGTGAAAATCAGACCAGGTAACTCGAGGGACATGTAGAAGTGTTAATCTAAATCTAGTAGCTTTTAGTAAATGCAAGTGTTCTTGTTAGACCTTTATCTTTCCTTCCTACTACTCAGTTTTGCCAATGGGATGCACCACAGTGCATCATCTCAGAGACGCAGATGATCTTATCTGAAGGGGGCCTACAGGAAGGCTGGGGAGGGACTATTTACAAGGTCTTGCAATGACAGAACTAGGGGCAATGGGTTTAAACTGGCAGAGGGGAGATTTAGACTGGATGTTAGGAGGAAGTTCTTTACAGTGAGGGTGGTGAGGCACTGGAACAGGTTGCCCAGGGAGGCTGTGGATGCTCCCTCCCTGGAGGTGTTCAAGGCCAGGTTGGACAAGACCTTGAGTAACCTGTACTAGTGGGAGGTGTCCCTGCCTATGGCAGGGGGTTAGAACTAGATGATCTTTGAGGTCCCTTCCAACCTTACCATTCTATGATCTAGGTCAGCCTCTCTTTCCCATGAGACATCAATCTCATTATAACTGAGAGAGGTATTGCTGGCTCCTAAGTGTGGAACTGGCCAGAACGGTTGCTGGGTATGAGGATTCAGGGGGCAGATTCGGCTACATGGTTCAGAGTTTTGACAGTAAGAATCGAGGCTGTGCTCCTAAATACAAGTGCTATTTAGTTTCTTAGCTGGTCTAAAATGGCCTAAATCTGCCATAGTTTCTCTGGCACTGATCAGTGCCTATCCATCTTTAGAAATCTTTTGATACTCTTGAGTACCTATTGACTCCTTTAGCACACTGTACAGAAAGTATCTACAGAGACATATAGCCTTTGCATAGAAGTTAGGATTTGGAAACCAAAGATGCATGAAAAGGAGCTCTTGTTTTCTCCATTTCCTAAGGGCTAACAGAATTACATTGCTCTGGGCTAGGGTTTTATTGGATTTGATGCTTAGCTCTGAGATATTAAACATCTGTATGGATTTCTCATGCCTTTTCAAGATGAAATCATGTGTTTCCAAATCCCATAATGACAAGAGTTGTTATTAGATTATTGAAATTATGGGAACAGTGAGAATTCATTGCATATCACTTACTTGTTAACTTTGAGTTGACAAAGGCTGGGCAGTGCTGCAGTTGCAGAGCTGCCAGGCAGATTGCTCCCACAAGAGTTGGCATCAGATTTGGTGGCACAGGCCAGAGGGTGGGGAAGGACAATTGCCAACCAGCAATGCTCAGTGTATCCTCATAACCTATGGGCCCTGCTACATATATATGTGCTGCATACATGCACAGCTACACCCATAGTCAATGCAGATGGTCTAACTGCTTAGACATTATATTCTTGTGACCAGATGGCACACGTTCATGCTTCTTGTTTGTAGTAATCAAAATAATGCTACAACCCCACAATATTGCTGTGCTGAACCTTCATGTGTCTTCTCCAGCACGTGGGGGCTGAGGTGTGTCTCTCTCTTTGAGTAGACTGTTGCAGTTTTGTTATTTGTGTGTGTGAAAAAGTGCTACCAAAAGAAAAATATATCCTAAGTTGTGTTTTTACATCCCTAGAGAACTTCTGGATAGTAAACACCAGAGGCTCAATTCCTAACCACATAAAAAAAATCACTGGCACTATGTCACAGCATCTGTCATCTGCATAGGAATCCTCAGTTCTCAGATTAAACTCAAAACAATTACCGAATTTTCTCCCCCCAAAATAGCAGATGCAGGATAAGAATGGCCTCCTACTCTTACTCCATCTGTGCTCCCAGGTCTTGTGATGATTACAGCTAAGTTGGCCACCGTAAGTCTGCAGCTAAGTCTACACTAAGATGTAGATCCATTAGCAGAAATGTCAGTTTACTATAAGGAAGGCTCTTGTGAAATTTCCCACTGGATAAAAGGAGGTGACAAAAACACAGTGAAACATCCTGAGATTCTCCATCTCTTTTTGCAGTTCCAGGAGGATTGAACAAGCAGTTAGAAACCGAAGCCTTTAGCTGAGCCAAAGAAAATAAACCTTCTGAGGTTCCTCTCGTATTAGTTACAAAGACACTTAAAACCTTTAAGAGACAGAATTGCTGCTGCTGGGAAAATAGAAAAGCAAAAACTGACTTAAAAGCATTGAGTTCTTCACAGGGGGCTGGGTTCTTCGGGCTGCTAGAATAGTTGTTTTTTCACAATGTTTAAAAGCAGGAGGGATAACATGGAGATGAGAAAAATAAGACAGCAGTGAATCATTAAAAAGCCGATGTTAGCCCAAATTAACGCCGCACTTCATTACTCCATACTCGTCAGCTCCTGTGAGCAAGTATATAACAACTAAAATGCTAACAAAAAAACCCCAAGAAATACTCTTCAGCCATGGGTTGTCATCAGCCAGCCCTCATCAGGATGGTTCACAGTCACGTCACTAGTACTGGACAAAAGCACAGGCATGGTAACTTTTTCTACTCGTTGCCTATTAGTCACATCTTGGTTAAACTGAAACATCATTTTAAATATTACAGAAATGTGGCACTTTGCTCAAATAAGGCATCTGTTCCAGCAAAATGTTGTGCTTTGAACATTAAAAAAAAGAAGTTTTCTGTTTTTAAAGAAAGCATGTGGACATGAAGATGAGTCAGTTGGTTTGAGTGGTTACTGTATGTGAAGTTATTTTGAATCACGTAAAAATTAAAAATACTTTGAAAGAAATCGCTTTCCTGAAATATTACTTTAATGGTTTTCTTTGCCTTTATTTTATTTTTATCTTTCCATTTTACCAAGCACTCAGTGAGTGAGAAAATAGCAAACTTTTACAACTCAAAAAGATCAGGAGATTACAAACGTCGTCATGTAGTTGTGGGATTCTGAATGGAGAACACAGATGAAACATCAGCCACAACCGAATTCCCCTTAGAGCTTTAAGACATGCCAGTTAAAAGTTTAGGTTTTCTGTAAACACCAGGATTATGGTGATGACCTTGATAATTTGACAATTCTTAAAATAAGTGGAACTCAGGGGATATTCAAAAACCTTATAAAACAGAGTATTCTGAGCAGTGATATTCCCAAAAGCTGTCTAGAACAAAACAGGGGACAACAAAAACCAAGGGGATGTTTAAATCCAAGAAGTCTCTAAGACTTTCCAGGGAGGTAGGGCTCTATTTGTCCATTTGCCTGAACATCTTCACTCCATATGTTTTCACATTTTGCTCCTAAGCTTTTAATGCATTTTACATTAAACAATGACCAAATAAAAATAAAATTATCCTGGGATAATTTTTCCTCCTTTCAGTGGTATCTTCTGCCCATCAGGCTGCAGAACTGGTGTCTTGCCTGCTGCTAGCCTTGCTGAAGAAGTCCTGCCACCTTGTCCATGCTGTGGCCTCATTTTCTGCCTGTAGGAAATGCCCTTCCAGGGTCAGCATGCTAAAGCCCAGGGTTCAGAGCATTCTGGAGCAGCAAAAGGTTTAGGCTGAGAAAATGCAACACCCAGAACAAGGACTTCCAAGAGACATGCTGGAACTTTTGGGACTCATAGAGTCCCTGCAGCACAAGCAGAGGAGGGAGGAGCCTCTCTTTAGAACCAGAGGGAATAGCCTCTGGGTAGGTTTAGGCTAGATATTAGGAAAATTTTCTTCCCAGCAAAAATGGTCAGGCATTGGAATGGACTGCTCAGGGAGGTGGTGGAGTCATTGATCCTGCATCTGTTTAAAAGTCGTTTGGATGTGGTGCTTGGAGGTGTGGTTTAGGGTGCACCCTGTAGAGTAGGGATATTGGTTGGACTTGATGATCCTCAGGGTCTTTTCCAACCTGAATGTCTCTGTGATTCTGAGCCTATCTTGCACTGTCAGGATCACCCAAAATCTTGTGCTGTCCTCAAAGCACACACGTCCCATGGGTGGGATTCACCTGCAGACACATCCAGCCCTGATACCGGTGAAACTTTATTTGGAAAGACTGTGCTTTCACACCTTCAATGGCAACAGCCCTTTGAAGAGTGTTTTTTATTGACAGTTGTGATGCTCCTGAAACTGCCTGCTCTGGTCCTGCTGCCTGGCAGTAAAACATAAGCTAGGGCATTTCAGAGCAGTCAGGCCTTTAGCACCAGTACTATGCTGATGCTGTTACAGATGGGCACCTGGATTTGTTACAGTAGCTGGGACAATAAATGTTGGTACCGTAGAGGAGGCAGAAGTTGACAGGTTTTTTGGCATGAATTCCACAGCTGCAAGTGGAAGTTGGAGAAGAAATTTCTGAAGAGGGGGATAAAAACCTCAGAAAGTGCATGTGCTGTTGATCTCTGTTGTATTTGTGGATATGCTATGGATCAGAACGGGCTAGGACAGTGATTCTTTTGCAGGCTGGAAGAAATTAAAATGGAAAAAATGCTTCCTGCCCAGTTCAGATTAATTCTTAAAAGTATTGTTTTGGCAGAAGACTTACTGACCTCTTCTAGAAACATTAAAATAAGAAGACACTGCAGCTAAGGCCTCTCGCAAGAGTACATTATGATATTTATCCCTTCCCTCCCTTTACCCCTGCTGCCTGTATTGCTGAAAAGCTGTTACAATGCCCATCTGCAGCAGCAAGAAAACAGAGGCCATGTCACAGGAAGATAATGACCACTCTGCTTTGGATTAGTTGATTAGTATGGTAAAAGTGGTCGGGAAGTTCCCTCATTTGAAAAATGTATAAGCTTGAATTGAGAGCTAAGATTTCATGGAAAATTAGTAGTCTAAGAAAAAGGTATTCAATCATTTTCAGGATGCTTTAAGCATTGCTGGGGGGGGGAGGTTTGTTTGTTTTTTTACTTGGTTTGGGTTTTCTGGTGGTGTTGTTTGGGTTCTTTGTGTGTTGTTTTGTTTTGTGTTGTTTTGGGGTTTTGTATGTGTGTGTTTTGGTTTTATTTTCAGCATTCACTTGTTTCTGACTCTCTGGCCTAATTTTGTCTATATGTGTAGTATTAACAAGAACATCAAGGTGCAATATTTCCCTTTCTGGGTTTGGTTTTGGAATGGATGCAGTTCTATAAAATGGTTTGATTTTGATAAAACTGGGGTTTTGCTCATGGGAAAAGTTACCAAGGACCATTTGACAAGCTTTACATAAAGTGCATTTCCTCATCTTGTTTTGGTGCCTTGTCTTTTCAAATGGACATAGAGCACCCAGAATTAGAGAAACAAGAAAACAATGGGCAGTTTATAGATTTGAAAGTGGTGCTAAAGTCTTATAGTGATCCTATTTTATCTATTTTTCCTTCTATGGAAATTGGTGTTATTGTCCTAAAGCATGGTGGTCTCATACTGTTGTGTCCCTGGTGATTTTGGACACTGCAGAAAAATCATGGTTGGGGGGAATGTGTGAAATGTCTGGACCTTTGAAAGGTTCAAGCATGCAATGAATGTGCTTCCTTATCCCAAATGTAGGATGCCTTCTGCATTCACAAAGGAATACTTTTTGCAGTAGATGACTTATGGAAAAACAGATAATGATTCATGAAAAAAATCCTACTTGCAGTCATTTGGATGAGCATCTTACTGCTACTTGGGGCTTTTTTGTTGTTTTTTTTTTTTTTTTCCTTCTAAGCACGAGTTTGGGTGTGGGTGCACAGTGGCATGTGGACAGGGGAAGGGGGGACCATGTGTGCATGTGAGTTTATATATGGAATTAATATATGGATTGGGATATTCTTTTTAAGTCTGTAAAGCATGCGTGCTGCTTTTATTCATTAGCACCTACGAAGGACTAATTGCCATCAGGCATGTAGGTGGAATTTTTGGCAGTGAGCAAGAAACGCAATAGGTTTGATGACAACCAATGATCTGCCAAAGTCTTGTCAGAAGAAGAAGCTAGTTTTTCTGTCACTCACCCACCCCTTTAAATTCAAATGCAGATGCTTCCAGGGGGTGTGTGGCACCCATCCAAAGCAGAGTTTGAAGTGGAGGGCTCCTAAGACTGTAGATGCAGACAGTGATGTAGCTGCAGCTGCTGCCTAATGCATGAGGTGAGAGGGAAATGTGAAAGCAGAAAGTGGGACAGAAGGATATGGGTTTCTCTGCCCTTTCTACAACAGGATGACAAGGGCTTCACCTGGTATGAGTGGTGGCTGTCCTGTGGGGTCCAGTGGGACCTCATACTAGGGAAGCCAGCGACAAGAATGGGCTTCAGGTTTGTAAACCTCCATGAAATCTATTGTGGGAAATTCTGGGTTTACAAGGACGACTTTGGTGTGGTCCAATTGCACAACTCCAGCTAGTGGAGCATCCTTGTGCCTAAGTGACAGTAGTGTGTTTCTGGCATTGTCAGCAGTGCATCCATACCTGTCAGAGACACTGAAAACCCAGGAGGCCAGAAAAGGTTCCTTTGATCTTTGTCCTCACCTTGAAAGTGATAAATTTTTTCATCTTCTTCATTAGTTCCAGTTCTTCAGATGAAAATTAAGGCTTTTGGAGAAATTCTCTGACAAGTCCAGTGTAATAAAAGTGATGTGGATGGAAACTGACAGTATGTTAAGTACTTGTGTTGTTGTGGACAGCACATCAGCTGTGGCTGGAAACTTACCTATGTAGTATCTGTAGAATGGATATCTGCCATGCAATAAAGTGCTATGGAATGTCTGCATAAGGAATGTTATATAAACAATGACATTTTTTGTCTCTCCATTAAAATAAAGCAAATTAAATTGTTTGAAAGAAAATTAAGGGGGAAAAAAGATATTATATTGCACTCTATTAGCCTTTTCTTTTGCAGTATTAAGCTCTGTGATTTTAATTTTGACTGGAAAATGTGATTATATTCCTTACAATTTGTATATTTGTTTCTAGAGATGAGTTCCAAATGCATCTGATGCATAAGATGGACTTGTGTTAATATTGCTTTTAACTTACATACGTCTAAATATCTGCTTATGGCAAGAGTTGGGAAAAAAATGTCTAATACATGACAAGAATTTCTGTAGGTTGTTCTGAGGATAAACTTCATCCTTTAGCTACTTGGGTAGAGCAGATATTGACTGTCTTAGAGAGGGCCTGCACTGATGTGATGGAAGTGATCAAGATGGGTCTTTGGAATCTGTCTTAAGTTCTCTTTATATCCTGGAGTCAAAGGAATCCTCTACGGGCTTCCTGATCGCATACCTCTTCTGTCACCTCAGATGACCTCCTTCTTCCCCCCCTCTTTCCCACCCAAAGCAGGGAGAGGTGCTAATTCTGATGGAATGTGGCATTTATCACCTGCTGCATTCCAGGGGGATTAGAGGGCTGCTACTTTATACCATATTTGTTTCAATGTAGTCCACATTCTTTGAATCACACCCACAACCCTTTGTGCCATTTGGAGCCAATTGTAAGAAATCAGTACAGAAATACATGAACTCTGTGTAATTACTCATGTAACTACATGGAGGGGCAATGAAAAAGACATGACTGAAATTACTTTATGTGTTAAAAAAATATTACCTGTAAATGCTGTACATAAATTATTCACCTATTGGACTAGTTGCTGTGGTGTAGAAGTCTTCCTACAAAATCATATTGTATCTTAAGTGTCTCGTAGGGCTGTCGTGAGACTAATAAATGCTCGCTAATCACTTTGACAGCTTCAAAAAAGGTGCCATGAAAGTAATAGTTATTTCTGTTCTGCCTTTTTAAAAAAATTTATTTTCTGTGTTACAGCTGTGATCAGGAATTGGAACATCTACTTTTATCAAATGGTGGGTGGCATCTACTTCAATTCTTATGCCTGTTTCTCCAAGTCACAAACTGACATTGGAATAACAAATAAAGCAACGTAACTGGGTGGTCCTATATTTTGTTTCTCACGTAATGTCATAAGAAGAACTCATTCAAATAAAAATAATGTCTCGTTTCCTGCACATGTGATTAGCATGCTTAGACAGCAAGTTCTGCAAATTAGGGAGACAGAGGCTTCAGGGCCAGATTCAGTTGCAGTTTATCGCATTTCATGAGACTCCTCGGCAAATAATTTAGTGCTGGCTTTTCTGGTGGTAAGTAGTTTGCACTGGGGAAAAAATGGTAGGGAATTTATTTAGGAAAGGGGAAATCCTGACTTGGGGTCTTGTGGTTTGCGACACCTACAAAAAGGTGGTTCGTGCCTTTATCAATGCCCCTTATTTTTATTCTTTGAATTTCATTGAGAGACAGGTTTTTAACCACAAAACTGCTTACTTCTGTTTTCTGTGTATGGTCACTCTGGTATTTGCCTCAGAGATATGAAAAAGTCACTAAAGGGAAAAGGGAAATGCACTTGTGAGTGAGAGAGGAAGTAGCCCGTAGTCTGTGTTAAGATAAATAGAACTGATACTATTTGATTTATAGAAATCTGGTAAGAACAGCATCTGAATTTACACTGGCCAAGAAAAAAATCAAGTGTATCATCAACCTCCTTGTCCAAGGGCGTGTGCTGATCACTAGCTGCACTCAGGAGTAACTTCTTTCCTATGGCAAAGTCAGTACAACTTGCTATACTGTTTGAGTTCCTGTCCTCTGGAGAATCACACGCTTTCTTAACCAAGCAACTTGCTGAGAGAGGACACCCAACTGACAGGGATGTGGAAGTGCTTTGATACTGCAGCTGTTTTCCAGTAAATATATCTTGTTTGTCCATTTAAGTGCTGGCAAAGTATTTAGTTGAACCTACTTCTTATTTGTTACCCAAGTGTTGCATTTTGTTTTTCAAATCCAGAGTGACTACGTTATCTTGTGATGCTTGTGGATGTTAAACCACCAATACTTGTAGGTGGAATTAAAATTGCTGTAATTCTGAAGACAAGGCTTCACCCTGAGCATGGTAATGCTGAGAGTACTGTGTGAGGATATGTGGGTACCATGTGGGGATATGTGAGGTGGAGATACATAACCTTTCCTTTGTGGTTGCTTACAGTCTTTCAGATAATATTTGTAATCCAAATACCACCTAATGATTGATCAACTAATGCTTGGAATCCATAATTCCAGGAGTTTGGAGCCCTCCATGCAAATGCTCTGTGTTTCCCTGGTGATCTTCCTCTCAAGAACTTGGGAGATGTTACTGTTGGTGAAGTAACCTTGACTACAGTTCCCTTTCTCTTTATTTCTTTTGTAGCAATTTTGGGATGCAGATATGTCTGACCAGGCCTTTCCTACCCTGGTCTTGGCTGCTTTTCCTCTCTCTGAAGAGAAACCTCCTGGAACAGCAGCATTCATGCCGCACAGAATTGCTTCTGGAAATCTCAGATGCCCTTACTTTCCTCCCTGGGGTGGTTTTGGGGCACAGGTGCCTTTACGAAGACTGCAAAGACAAAGTCTTTGAGTCCCAAAGTCTGAGAGTGCCAAGGGGCAGCCCTGGCCATCCCAGGATACTGTAGCATTGTTAGTCTGCTACAGTTCTGCTTTCTGGCATCAGAGTTTATGCAGTAGTGCCTTGCTGACATCTCTCTTCCCCTCCCCTCAGCTCTCCTCTGGAAGAGCTCAGGTCCCTGCTCATCTCACAGTCTGTGTGCAGCAGGCAGCTTCCAGCTGGCAGGGGGTTGAGAGGCGTCATGAGGCCTGCTGAGGTCTCGTAGGCCTGAGGTGGGGAGGGGCAGCTTTGACCTGCTCTCGGCCTGCTCTCAGCCTGCTGAGGTTGGAGGGGTGGAGGATTCTAGAAGGCTTAGATCTGGTAAGCTTGGCCTGGTTTGTGACTGCATTCACTCTACCTGAATACTTTCTGTACATGTGTACTTGTGAATAGAGTCTCCCTTTGAACTTCCAGTCAGTGTGCAGCTATTTTATAATTTCTCCCCAAGAGGAGTAGATATCACTGCCGTCCCCTGGTCCTGGGCAGCTCCTGGCTCTAAACCAGCACAGAAACTCATTGGCTTTCACTTAACATGGAACCAGATTTGAAATTAATTGGGTTTTTGTTTGTTTGTTTGTTTGTTTTAATTGAAGAAATATATGATTGGAAGTTGAAATGTGATTCTGGATGTTTTTGACCCTGGTGCTTCAGGTTTTGTCACAGCTGATCTGTGGCTAGCTCAGGGCTGTAAAACCAGCACAGTCCCCTTTGGTTCGTCAGTACCATCCTTAGACCTGAGGTGATCACTGCAGCTCTTGTGGTGTGTGCTCTGTGGAAGGATGTGTTCAGTACTAAAAAATACAGACTACCATTGGCTTGGAATCAGCATACTGAGGTCATGAAAATGTCCAATGAAGAATCTCCTACACCCTCTCTAGGCAGCCTTTTGAGTGCTTCATAACTGTGATAAAGAGATAATGAGAGAAAACTTTTCTGCAAATGAAGTAAAATTCTCCCTGAACTACTCCAAGTGCATCACTTTTGTCTCTATAATTCCTTCTTACACATTTGAAGGGTATTACCATATCTTTGCTCCCCTTTTTCCTGCCCCATCTCCTCTGGAGTAAATAAGGCCAGTTCCTTCATCCTTTTCTCATAGTAGCCATTTTTCTGATCTCACAAATTTGCCTTGATTGGTCCTGTGGCATAGGGCTGAAAACGACTCAATTCAACATCTGAGGCCTCACCAAAACTGAGCAGAGCAACAGAATTATTCTTAAAAGCCAAAATAGTTGAACCAACCCTTATTAGTTCAAATACNCCTAAAAAGTCCCCCCCCAGCTTTCCTGTAGGCCCCCTTCAGATACTGGAAGGCTACTCTAAGGTCTCCTGGAAGCCTTCTCTTCTCCAGGCTGAAGAGCCCCAACTCTCTCAGCCTGTCCTCATAGGAGAGCCCCAACTCTCCATATATACTTTCCTGAAACACAGTTTTCTAGACTGTGCAGAGGAATTGGATTCCACAAATTACTGTGTTCTCTGTGTGCATCTGTGTATAACAAACCACAGAAGAAATTTTTACTATGAAAGATANTCTCGGCCTGCTCTCAGCCTGCTGAGGTTGGAGGGGTGGAGGATTCTAGAAGGCTTAGATCTGGTAAGCTTGGCCTGGTTTGTGACTGCATTCACTCTACCTGAATACTTTCTGTACATGTGTACTTGTGAATAGAGTCTCCCTTTGAACTTCCAGTCAGTGTGCAGCTATTTTATAATTTCTCCCCAAGAGGAGTAGATATCACTGCCGTCCCCTGGTCCTGGGCAGCTCCTGGCTCTAAACCAGCACAGAAACTCATTGGCTTTCACTTAACATGGAGCCAGATTTGAAATTAATTGGGTTTTTGTTTGTTTGTTTGTTTTAATTGAAGAAATATATGATTGGAAGTTGAAATGTGATTCTGGATGTTTTTGACCCTGGTGCTTCAGGTTTTGTCACAGCTGATCTGTGGCTAGCTCAGGGCTGTAAAACCAGCACAGTCCCCTTTGGTTCGTCAGTACCATCCTTAGACCTGAGGTGATCACTGCAGCTCTTGTGGTGTGTGCTCTGTGGAAGGATGTGTTCAGTACTAAAAAATACAGACTACCATTGGCTTGGAATCAGCATACTGAGGTCATGAAAATGTCCAATGAAGAATCTCCTACACCCTCTCTAGGCAGCCTTTTGAGTGCTTCATAACTGTGATAAAGAGATAATGAGAGAAAACTTTTCTGCAAATGAAGTAAAATTCTCCCTGAACTACTCCAAGTGCATCACTTTTGTCTCTATAATTCCTTCTTACACATTTGAAGGGTATTACCATATCTTTGCTCCCCTTTTTCCTGCCCCATCTCCTCTGGAGTAAATAAGGCCAGTTCCTTCATCCTTTTCTCATAGTAGCCATTTTTCTGATCTCACAAATTTGCCTTGATTGGTCCTGTGGCATAGGGCTGAAAACGACTCAATTCAACATCTGAGGCCTCACCAAAACTGAGCAGAGCAACAGAATTATTCTTAAAAGCCAAAATAGTTGAACCAACCCTTATTAGTTCAAATACTTTGCCGCTGCCAATTGTGTGCCAGTGTAGGCTCAAGTTGATAGTGGCAACTGATTAAAATGTCTTTTTAATTACAGAAGTAGCTAAGCACTCAAACAGAGGTAAAAACATTACTGTTTTAGAGGAGTTGTGACCACAGTAACATGAGTCTTTCTGAGGTCAAATGGAGCAGGAGGATGTTCTGTATTTCTGAAGAAAGAATGTGTTTCCACATTTACTTCTGTATATACATACATACAGAAATACAGAACATCCTCCTGTTCCTTATTTCTGAAGAAANTTTTTTAAGTATTGAAGTAATTTCGAAAGAGAGAGGAACAGAAGTGAAATGGATGTTTATTTTTTAGGCTGATTAATAAAATATTTTAAAATATTTCCTTTAATAGATGGATTTTCCAGTTGTGCAATGCACTGCTTGATGAAAAGCCTGCCTAATCACCTGATTTAGTTTACAATATTATTTAAGCAGAAATGATTTAAAGCATGATATCGGGTACCTGTTCTTTGAAAGTGCAGAGACAACTTTTCAAATATGAATGCCTACATTTATACTTCCAAATATAAGTTTAGAGATCTGAAATCTTGAGGGGTGAGTGGTTTTGAGGGGACTTGAGTTTTCAGTTGGGTTTTGGTGCATGTTTGTGGGGTGCGTTGTCTTTTGTTTTAGTTTCGTTTGGTTGCTTTGTGTAGTTTCTTGATTGTTGGCTTTGATTTGGTTTTATTGGAGTTTTTTTGGTTAGTTTTTTTTTTGCAATCTAGACATCCAGTGTCTTGAGTGTGGATGTAAGTGGGGGCTGTGTGTCCTTTTCATGTTATTACACAAGGCCCCTTTTAAAGTGCCTGAGAGTGGATTTTTGGTCTGCCGGATTTGAAAACTGAGTGCTAAGCTACAAAATATAGTAGGAACTGTTTTAAAAACTTTTATTTGCACGTACAATGTTTGTTCTGGCAAGTTCAGCATCTTCAAAGGGTACAACAAAGCATCCCAATCTTAACCTCATCTTAATTCAGGGAAGTGCTGAAGTGTAAGCCTACCAATAAACAAACATGAGTGTCTCTCCTGAGGAGGTGTGCTGTGCTGAATTCAGGCCTTTTACCGTAAGTAAAATAGTAAAATATGTTTAAAAAAAAAAAAAAAGTCACCACCATTTTTTGTTCTGTTGCTTCTATTTACATTACCAGAAGCTGATCCTTTTTATTAAAGGTTTTGAGGAATGTGACTTTGATTAATCATGTGAAGCTGACCTGAAAAAGCATCAGTATCTTTTTGACAAGTGGCTTCAGGTGGAACTGTGGGCATCACAAAAATGTATGAGCTTTAGGTTCATTGTCCCA